>SJJU01011619.1:0-14113 GCA_012932125.1 Conopomorpha cramerella
TATTGAATGTTAATGGAAGTTACGAAGACGTTTCTACACGTTAGATCATCGCTAGATTGACCTTGCTTAAATACAAATAGACAAAATGTTATTTGTGATAGGTATCTTCGTTTATTCTAAGACCCACCTACCTAACTAAGATAAACACTTTTTCGTGCAGAATAGAATTAAGTAGGTGTATGTCTCATACAAACGTATTAACGTTTTGGCTCTATGCTGTTAAGCCTTATTGTTTTATTGTATATTAATAAATAAATTAATTAATTAACAGTTTTATTGTTTTGAACTATAACTTTTAATATATCTAGAACGCAGTGGCGTGCACACCATATAGACAAAAAGATATTGCCTACATTAGTATTTTGGCTACCCGACCTAATAATAAAGTTATTGCTAGATCTTTTTTTGTTGTACTCGCGAGATAGGCTAACGAAGGTCCTGTGTTGTGTGGTTGAGTAGATATGTAGGTACCTATATTTCGTAAAGACAAGTTACCTATAAATAGGTGTCAATCCTTGGTGATTAGTGCCTACCTTGTCGTAAAAGCCAGTGCATGCACGCCACTGCTAGAACGCGACTGTTCGTTCACTGTTAACATCATAACATTAGCACAATTAAAATACTTGTGGGCATATTACGAAACGGCAAGCTAAATCTTTCAACGTACGGCTCGATAACGTAGATTTGGCAACGCGTGGGCGTCAATGTGGCAACGTGGTCGTGTGTTGTGTTTACTTTTTTCACGTTTTGCCCCATGCCAATGTCGTCCTAGATGTTAAAGAAAATTAATAGACATTTCTTTGTTTATCCTACGAAATTGTTGCATTCTGAAATCAGTAGGTACAAAAGCTAAATGTCCAAATTGTAGTGGTTGTGCTTTTTAGTTTCATAATACACCCACATTGTGTTTTATTTATGCTGGTGAAGTTTTCAACGTGAACACTACGAAGAATTCCCGCGTTTAAAGATGGATTTTTATTTTTACTAACGTTCGTTTTGTTTCGGATTATATTTAACTACACTTATATTAAAGAGGAAAGACTTGTTAGTTAGAATCGAAAAATTCCTTCATCGTTGGGATGCAACACTGTTCTTGCATGACACAGTTTTATTTAAATAAGGGAATCCTTGTTGTATAAAATCACAAGATATCAAAAACTAAAAATCGCGGACTAAAATCGCGAGGCGTTTACTACGATATACTTATTCATATTGTCTTTCGTCCTCTTATCATCTCCACTGACGCACAACATGTATCGCATCGCAGTACACTTGAGTCCTCAGTTCAATACTCGTAGTTATCAAGAAGAATAACTGTTGCATTCTTCTTGGTCAGCGAAGTAGGTATGCCACTGTAATTTCAAGGGTGCTTCAACGTTTATCAGTTATACAATGGGCACTGTTGCGCATGGTCAATAGATAATTATGTTGGATTAGCATCGGCTCAAAAGCAGCGATTTCAACACTCATTTAATAAAGAAAAGGCGAACAAGGTCATTAAGTAGAGGCCTGTCGTGACGCCCACTGTACGTACGGGTGTAAAAAGATAGCGTTATCTTTGTCTTATTGTGTTTTCTAATGTGTATCTAGCTCATTAAAGAAATAGTAAGAGATCGTGTTCTTGTTTCTTTTTTGTGAAGAAAGTTGGAAATATTTATTTTCGGATACGCACGATTTTCTAAAAATAAAACACAACGTGTAATTTATTTCATAAATAACTGGACATTATAATTCAAAAAAGTAATATAAAATTACTAAGACAAAAGACGTAGTTCAACCAGTACTTGTCGCCCCTACGATTTTCTAGTCTCCTCATATTATCGGCGGTCTGACATCATCAAACTCTTGACTTATTTATCATAGGACCACCTTTGAAATATCTATTTTCCAACACAAAAATAGTGATCAAAATGGACTCATAAACGACGAAGTCATTATGCGAACAAACATAAAAAGGCATGTATATGTTTGAATTAAGAAACCTCCTATTTTGAAGTCGGTTAAAAACAAAGATTATACATACTTACAATGTGTTAAACGTAGGCTCAAGTTAGTGTATGGGAAATGTCTCGTATCTCATTTAAATAATTATTACTCAAGCTATTTGTATTTGCGGAAAGAAACCCCTCTTTGGTATTAAAAGGCATGAGTGTTTATGTGAATGATTTATACTTAAGAGGGCTGTAATAATGCACTTCAGCCTTCAGTTTTGTATATTTATTTATGCGTAAAATCTCTGTTATTTGACCTTAACAGTAAAAAGTTATTTATAAAAACGTTGTACAAGAAGCGTTTGTGTTTAGTAATAACGACGATAATTTGTTGTTGTCGACGAACTACTACATCGACCGGCTGTTAATCGATATAAACGTTGTAATAATACTATTATTTAACCATTATCGGAACTTAATGCCCCTAGATTTGTATGTGTGTGTGTGTGTGAGAGAGGGTCAATCGGGGTGGTTTATTACGTTTTTCTTTTCAATTATACATCTTCAGCTGAAGATCTCTTATACAATAAGAGATATTCAACTGTACGGAATGGATGTATGTATTGTGCATGTAACCCTCTTCCGCCATCTTACCCCGCATCTAACCACCGGCCAAACATTGACATTTGAGCATGTTTGACATCGGTCCATTAATATGGTCAGTCGTTCGTGAATTACGGGATAATCAACGTAGACCTCTATCTATATATGAATATCTCAAACATGTTGTAGTGTGAATACTTTGCCCGATGGAAACGTAGGGTAAGTTTGTTACGCTTCCACGCAAAATCTACTTAACCGGTTCATCACTAAACTTTGTTTACATATTCTGCTAGGTATTAGAAGTAACAACAGCTTTATTATGTCCTAAAATTCCCACGAGAACGGAATAAACCGCGCGTAACGCTGCGGTGACAACTGTAGCACAATGTAAGTTACCGTACATAATACAATTATCAACGGAGTGTATAGAACCTTTGGGGACATGGTGACTTCACAGTTTCAGCAGATAATTTAGGCTTCATATGCATAACTTGTGAAAGTCCTGCTTGCGAATGTAATACCTAATTGTAGAACAACAACGTATCAGAACTTTCCCAAAAATATACTCATAAAACTTCTAAGAATACTTTTTTTATCATTAAGAACAAGCGTTTGAACACCATCCTGCCTGATGTTAAGTAGCGATGTGGTCTACGATGGAGCACACTTGTTCATTAGGTACCTATTCACCCGCGACTTATATATTAGTAGTATAGTATTATATTTCAAAACGTTCAGTGTTATTAAAAGCTGTTGGTATTTTATAATTAATACGGTACCATTTTATGAGAAACATGAGAAGCACCAGCCAAAAGTCTCATCCGTCCACCTGGAGTTCGTTTATTAATAGATTTTTATATTCAAGTTTTTCCCATTCAATGATATTGTTTGTAAACATAAGGCTCACTTACAAAACACAACGCGCAATTTATTGTATAAATAACTGGCCATTTAAATACGAAAAAAATAATAAAAAACAAAGCTTAAAGCCAATCACACGGCGCATTTCGTGCATTGACGCAAATGTGAGAGATGCCAAACCTTGCCTTAGGTCGCTGCCAAATATTCTCGCGAAGTGTGATCATCATGGTACTTGCGAGACTTGACACTAGAGCGGTTTGTTGTATGATTTTGGATTATTTTACATTGATATATTATCTCACATTACTGTAATGCTTTCGTACATATCTCATCACAAGTAAATATAGTCCCGGCGTCTTCCGTCCCCCGTCGCGTCTTCGGGCCTGAAAGTAATTTAGTTCTCTCGATAGGTATGATGTAACATTTGCGGTATCGAGCTAGCTGCCTCACAGATACAATATGTACATAACTGGTAGATAGCTTGTTTCACTTGCCCTTGAGAGAACACTGTATGCTCAGCCTGTTAATCCCCTGTGGTTTATGCAGAGGGCATTACTTTTCGAAATGTCAGTAACATAGATTGATGGAATACCTATAGAACACGAGTTAGTTTTCTTGTAATATATTTGCACGAATATTGTAAAATTTTTCAGGGAAAAATATCTAGCACACCTTAATTTTTGCAGCCTCAAAAGAGCAGCTGCAGCTCTCAGGTTCAAGTTCTCATTTTTTATTCTCATTCACTAAGACACCAGTCTTAGTGTACTTCTCGTACTCGCAATCTAAATTCTTAAAGCTCTCAAAGCAATTATAAACTTTGTAACTTGAAGATATTGCTAAGATCCACTTCGCACCAGCGAACAGTTCAATCAAATTCCCCAACTTCGACAGCTCGTCCAGGCAGTCGACTTCGGACATATTGTGTGACTATATCGGGGAAGTTGTATGGGTGTTGAACATTGTATAACGTACAGTCATTTTAAAAAATATATGAAGAAACTAGAGTTAAAATATCACAAAAAGCAAAATGTAGGATGTCAGGATTCAGATGACAATGCTTTGACATATTTATAAATACTTGACTGTACTTAATTTAAATAAATAATAATTTAATGTACTAATACTATACACCTATATCACTTGTGACCAATGGCCACTTTTCTCTGAGCCACTGCACATATTTTTTTATCACGGCGCCATTGAATTATAAACTCTATTGCTGTGCGATAGATGTTGCTATAGATCTTTCTGTACATTAATAACGGTCAATCAAGTGCAAGACGTCTGTCATTTAAGTGTTTAGGGTCATGCTTTAAGTGATTCATTGGATTTCCTGAATTGTACCTACCTGTCTTTCTTGTTCTAGTGGCTTGACTTGCAGAGTTGCAGAGTTTTAGTCATTTTATATTCGTTTCTGTTTTCTTTCTGTTTTTCACAATTTTCAACATTATGTTGCTTTTATTGTGAGGCATGCCTCTATCCGGTTTACTAATAAAATATCGTAGTTGTAGAGAGTAAAAGTTAAGGTCTCTTTCAGTCTTCTGACGTTGGGAAAATTTGACAAAGCATGAAGAACTGAAGGACAGGCGTAAAAACACTACTTTTATTATTTCTCTCTTATATTTTTTTTTAGTAAGGCGGTATGTCAATCATCCAGTGCCAAAACATTGTAGTTTGGTATTGTATGAAAATCTACTATTAAAAATGCCATGCTACGTTAGACTGTTCGAAAGCCAAAAAAAGGACCGACTTCAACCAATGTCAGTCGAACCTACGATTTTTTAAAGTTCCCCTCAATTTATCTGGCCTGACAACATCACACCCTGATATCCTTATTACGGGACCACCTTTGAAATATCTTTCTAACAAATAATAATCATCAAAATCGGTTCATAAACGATGAAGTTATGCGTGGCCTTACATTACAATCAGTGAGTGAACAATCAATCATCCTTGGATTTTTTCCCAAATTTATATGGGACCAACTTAGGGGAATACCTTTTCCATTAAAAAAATAATTATCAAAATCGGACTACTATGTAAAAAGTTATGCGTGATAATACATAAAAAGAATATACATATATATACGCTTCGAATTGAGTAGGTACCTACTTCCTTCGTTTTTTTGTCAGTCAAAAACATGTTAGCGCTTTACCTTAAGGTCAGTTTATTGTGTTTCTAGTTGAAAAGATGCTTAGTGACCTGCATCTAAGATATGATCAGTGCAACCGTATACTGATCCCGTGTTTACAAGTAGTTAAAGAATAAATTACTTTATTAGTACATTGCAATAAAATGTATCTATTTAGGTATGTGTACATCAATGTTCTACAAAATACAAACTTGACTGCATACTTTTGTCGGTGTGCAAACATTCATTGCGCACGTAACGTATTTCGGTATGTACATGCCAGCCAAAGTAGTACAAAAATAAAATAAAGAATTTAACAGGGAATATAAAAAACCGTAGTAGGTAAGTAGCAGCCAATTAATAACGTAAGTGAAAGTAAATCCTCACTTACACCTACTTATTTACTGTGCTCACTGTAGTTTTTTTACAACCATACAGATTTCGCGGAATTTTTGTCATCGTTCCAAATTCCTGCTCCTCATGAAAATTACGTTTGTTTTTCTTTGTGAGTAGCGTAGAGTCAGGGACGCGTCGATTCGCACTTAAACGTCGACAACGTATTTATTAGTAGATAGGTGACCATACTATAAATGTAGTTTGCATACCTCATGCACCTGGAGTTCAGGTATCTCAAGGTAAGATGTGCCGGTCGGTCTAATATTAAGGAAGTAAACTTATCCCACTAATTATGTGATACAATTACATGCGCTTAATCAGTTTTTAATCTTGTGCTTAAAAAAAAATACTCGCATCGCAAAGTATTTTGAAACTCGAGAAGAGTCTTCTCCTCTGTTCTCTTCGCCCACTGGGGAATATGGGCGCGTTTATATACTTATATGTACATATTAGTGCTTGAAGAGTTTGAAGTCAAGTCTCGCCTTCTTCAACTATCAACTTATAAATTGTAAAGTCTAAAGCCACGGTTGCTATGCTTACTATACAACGTGTGTTAGCAAAGTAATTAATTAGTGTTTCGTGTAGGTCCGTGTATTTATCTATTCAGTTACATTAAATATGACTTATGATTGAGGCCTGACCTGAATTGTAGGGCTTGTCACCTTGGGAATAGTATCGATTTTCCGATGCCGCACCCAATCAATTTCATGAAACAACAATGCTATGTCCCACTCCAGACCTTGTACGGGTCTTGTTGACTCGGGAGATGTTTACAGTTGGTCTGTTTTCCACAATAATGTTATTGAGACGGTTGTCCTTTGAAATATAAGGCTTACCGTGTTCAGTGTTTGTTGTCACTTTATAAGAGTAAGCTTGTAAGAGAAAATTTCTATAAGGTATCACACAAATACACAGCTTGTTGGTATATTGTTAACCACACAATAATTATTATTCGAAAACTTTGTTACTGTTGACGCTTACTAAGAATTTGTTAGAGTAGAGTTGACCCGAAATATCTTTACACCTAAACGTCTTCCACCAGAATATCTTTTAAAGTACGTTATATCTTACTGAAAACGGGATTATGTGGATATCGCGAGATTGTATTTCTCGCTGAAACGAATTTTGTTCTAAGAACTTGGTCGTAACCCACTTTGCTAATGCTGCAACACGTAATATCACAGAAATGTACATGGTAAGTACGCGTTGAGTTTTTCATCTGGGTTCTTCGGTTTAATATAAAATATATTATTATAAGATCTCAACTCACTTTACTATTCGTAACCACTTATGGTTTCTGTATTTGTAATTTACAGAAAATGGGAAAACAATTTCATACTAAAAACTTGAAGAAAACATCCATTTATCGCATTGAATCTGCCATGACTAGAGATGGGCAGTCGGATAAATACTCGAAGGATAAATACTCAGTGGAAAGATAAATATGGATATTTATCCGTATTTACTCGTTTACACTGAGTATTTATCCAAAACCTAGGATAAATATTTTTGTACTCTTGTTTTAATTAAATTAGTGATGAAAATTGATAATATAGGTGTTGCAACGGGTCGGGTAGGGCAGAGATGGCTCCAGAAGGACATACATCACCCAAATTAGTCATGTCTTGACGAAATATGGCATGAAAAGTACTCGAAACCAGATATTATGTATGAATGGAGATGAAGCTAAAAGGTATAATATATATGTGTGTATGTAATAATATATAAGGACATACCCGTGGTATCCAGGAACGTGATAAATGAAAATAGGCGGCATATATAAAATGTAAGTAGGTATATAAAAAAAATAATCACGAACTCAGTAATTAGGTAAGTATAATTAGGTACTGGACCAATAGGTATCAAGAAATAAGTCTATCATAGGTCAATGAGTAGGTGGGCATAAACATGAACAATTTTGAGTTGGAATGGATATCCGGCTCTATCCGGTTTACCGAATGATTATTCACAGCCCGGCCGGATGCCTGACTATAACCGAATATCCGGGTCTATCCGGTATCCGGATTATCCGGCCGGTAAATCAGTCAGTATTTTCACAACCCAGCCGGATGTCACCCAATAACCGGATATCCGGCTGAATATAACAGGATATCCGACCCTATCCGGTTTCTGGCTTTGCTCGGTCGATTTTTCACGTCGATCTATAACCGGATATCCGGGTCTATCCGGTATCCGGCTTATCCGGCCGGTAAATCAGTCAGTACTTTCACAATCCAGCCGGATGTCACCCAATAACCGGATATCCGGCTGAATATTACAGGATATCCGGCCCTATCTGGTTTCTGGCTTGCTCGGTCGATTTTTCACGTCGATAACCGGATATCCGGGGCTATCCGTTATCCGGCCGGTAAATCAGTCAGGATTTTCACATTCCGGCCGGATTTCGCCCGATATCCGGATATCCGACACACTGCCGCCCAATAAACGGATATCCGGCCGGGTGCGCCAGAGTTCATAATTTAAAGACACACATCAAAAAGCTCCCATAAAACTTCCTTATAAAAGTAGCAACGTTTCGCGAAAGAGTGCTATCTTGAAATGACAAGACAAGACAAGACATTTATTTTCTCTGACAAGCACAAATTACATACACATAAAAATTAAACAATATGAAAAAATAAAATACACAATCACACATGAATAGCCACGGTGTGGGTGTTTGTCAGCGAAGAGGAGACTCCGGCTCAGCATCAAGTCTCAGTTACTCGTGACGCTGGTCTTCCACCGGCACTCAGTGAGAGGGGCGATATACACCATAATTATAATAATACTAGTGGACTCGACAGACGTTGTCCTGTCTTAACTATTAATATGAATATTAAAATTAGTATAACTTCCAGGGTGGCCTGTGCCCAGCAGTGGATGTAATTTCTTTCTTTCATAAGAACCTTCTCCTATCATTAATAAGCACAACAAAAGAAAAATTAGCGAAATCTGTCCACCCGTTCCAGAGTTATACCATGACAACGAAAAGTGGCATTGATTTTAATATATATGATAGATAATATAATAATAAAATAAAACAGTTAGACCTACGCATACAATAAATGGACCATACATAAATTATAATTATACTAGTAGACTCGACAGACGTTGTCCTGTCTTAACTATTAATATGAACATCTAGGGTGGCCTGTGCCCAGCAGTGGATGTCATTTTTTTTTTCATAAGAACCTTCTGCTGTCATTAATAAGCACAAGAAAGAAAGAATTAGCGAAGTCGGTCCACCCGTTCCGGAGTTATGACATGACAATAAAAAATGGCTTTGATTTTTATATAATAGATACATTATGTACTTATAAAACATTAATTAAGTAATTAATTTAATAGTAATAAAACAATAAATTGTTGTATAAATGCGCAATCAAGCGACCACAAGTCAACGCCAATCGTGTTTTTTTAAAAGAACTGAAGCAAAATATTTACTCTCACTTTGGATAAATACTTGAGTAAATACGAGTATTTATGGATATTTATCCTCCAGCGGATAAATACTCGGATAGAAACCCATCTCTGAGGATAGTATTTTTAAGTAATTCAATAAAGGGTTCTGTTTGCTTCGCGGATCTTCGTCGTTATGTTACCCATATTTACGATTTTTTTTTTTTTGGAGTATGGTAATAAAAATATTGTATTAGATAATAAAATATTTACAATAACACACACTTAAATAGCTTAAAGCACATGTGTTATGGAAATTAAAACAAGATAAATTTACTTATATATATTATTTTTTTCTTTAATATATACTTATATAAATAAAACACCCACACACGTCCAACAAGTACATAAAAGCTCATCACCTAAGCACCTGTCAGCGGTGGAAATCGAAGCCACGACCCTACGGAGCAGAGACAGACATGCTGACCAACTTTAAAAATACATAGGAGCGACCAGTACAGGTTAAAGCCGGTTCTATTTCTGTCTTTTCTTTTAAAGTCTTAGATTTCTCTATTTGTTTACTTACACCTAAAAAGCAGTGGCATGCACACCATATAGGCAAAAAGACACTGCCTACCTTAGTATTTTGGCTACACGACCTAATAAGAGAGTTGTTGCTAGATCTTCTTTTATTGTACTCACGACATAGGCTGACGAAGGTCCTGTGTTTTGTTGGTGATTAGATAGGTTGGTGTAGATACATTGGTGTCAATCCTTGGGGATTACTGCCTACCTTGTCGTAAAAGCCAGTGCACGCCACTGCTAAAAAGATCTTAAGTTCCGCCCCAAGAAGCGTTTCACCCCATCCTGCCTGGTGTTAAGCAGATATGCGGTCTACGATGGAGCATACATCACTAGTAGGTACCTATTTACCTGTGACTTGAAGACTACACTGCGCGGAAACACAGATTAGGACAAGTCAGTTCATAATCTGGTGGGTCGTATGATTTATAAGTCTAAGTCTAGACAAAACAAATACAAACTTCAGACTTCCCTATATTAGGTATGCAAAAACTAGTTGCCCGGCAAACATTTTTTTGCCAGTAATATACATTAACAGTTTTTCTTGCTCAAGAATCAAACAATCTGTCCACTGAAGAAAAACACATCAAAATCCGTTGCGTAGTTTTAAAATTAAATACAACCTACTTGCAAATAAAATTACCTAAAAAGAAAAATTAGACTCTGTACTGCTTAAAATAAATGTGTACAAATCCAGCAGTAATTTACCACCTGGAGGCAGTAGTCGATTAGATCTGCAATCAGACGGTTACCACCCACCAATTTAACAGCTAGGTGCAGTTAGATAGGCCTTACTTACTCATAGCTATTGGTGGAAAAATTTTGTTTCGGTGGGCTTATTGTGTACCGTTCACTGTATAGCGGCGGGGGTCAGATTATTTTTGTTTTTTCTCAACTGTGACTGTTTTGTAGCAGAGGAAGTCTGCGATTCCACTTGTGCAAGTAAATATTTTACACGTAATAGGTTTCGTCCCATTTTATTGCTTAATATTTTTCAATTGGTAGAATTTTGTATCATCCTTATTACAAAAGTTGGTTTATCTTTAGTCCTGGTCTAAACTCTCGTGTTGTCTCATTCTTACCCTAGTTTTATTTATCACTAGCTGACTTGGTAAACGTGGGTTTGCAAATATGCATCGTCATCATGCTGGCATTTTAAAACCAAATTTCCGTCATTTGGGGTTAAAATGCAACAATCGCCACGCTTGGCACGCGGGTTAGCGATCACAGTGGTTTAACTCACAGAGAGCGCTGTTGCCCGATCTCTACAGAGATCCCTCGGTCACCTCTCATTAACAGTGTTTATCTGTTATTATATGCATGTATTATACTGTAAACCTAATTCTAGAATGACTCTGTCTACTAAAGAAAATAGGATCAAAATCCGTTGGATAGTTTTAAAGATCTAATACCATAGGGACAGACAGCGGGTGTCGACTTTTTTTATACTATGCACGAAATCAAAATGTTAAGAATGTAATTATGGGTTTACAGTTACAAGTTGCTAGCTCATATCAGGCTTCCTATTTATTCAACAATAAACTTAAGCCTCCAGATACCTTAGTCGGCTTCCACGGCGTGCCAGAAAGAAAGACATACATACATACACTTCACGCCTGTCTCCCAGAGGGGTAGGCAGAGACTACAGATCTCCATTTTTCACGGTCCTGACATACCCCTTTCGCTTCATCTACATTCATACATCTTCTCATACATGACCTCCGGTTTCGAGTACTTTTCACGCCACCTTCGGCCAGGATATCACCAATCTGGTCATTGTATGTCCTTCTGGGGCGACCTCTACTCACCCGGCCCATTACATCATCCATATCCCATATATACACCACCCTCTTTCGTCAATCGACTTTCATCCATTCTCTCCATATGACTGATCTACATCCCAGATCAGCATGAGATGGTGTGTATTCTCTGTAATCAAAACAATTGCCTCGCTAGTATTTTGCACAGTACAACCTACATTTGAGACTACGGAACGAAAGAAAAAAAAACACTTATTTTTTACTACCTGACACATAATAAAACATAATGATATGTTATAGTTGAATATAAACACATATTTTCACCACCTGTCATATCATTAACGGATGATTTGTGGATACAGTACGCCATAAGGCTCTATGCGAGCACGTACACGAGTCCTAATAAGCCCCTCAGGGTTTAAAATGAACCCCCATTTTGTTCTTTCTTCATACTATGAAGATGTACCCATCCATTAATATTCACTCTGAATATTAGCCAATGAAGATGTTCAATTAATTATTTTACATTGATGCTTACACTTCACGACTTTAATGCAAAGCGGGGTAGACAGAGGCACTTGCTAAGGAAATCATAGTGCGAACCGCCTTGATGTGGAATGAATTGCTGGAGTCTGTGTTTCCTGCGCAGTACAGTCTAAAGGTCTTCAAGTCGCGGGTAAATAGGTACCTAATGAATGTGTGTGCTCCATCGTAGACCACATCGCTGCTTAACATCAGGCAGGATGGTGGTTAAACGCTTGTTCATTGTGTTTAAAAAAAATGCCCACGATTCATCAAGCATATTTAACACAATGTGACAGACGGTAAGATCATCGCCGTTATAGGGTTCACACTCCTTGTGCATATGGGTTTCATAAGGTATATATGAATATTTAATCTTTAAATCAGGTAACGTGGAATAAATCGCTCAGAGTGAATTTTTTTTTTACATTTGCAATCATCATCAGCAGCAACATGATACCCATTCCTCAACGAAGACCTCCCCCATGATTTCCATGTCCATTTCAAGGAATCCAATAAATGTCCAATAATCGCTTCGCACGCTTGTTCATAGTGATAAAAAAAAATCGCCTCGCTTGGCCGGCGGGTTGGCGATCGCAGTGGTATTGTGGTTTAACTCACAGAGAGCGCTGCTTTCAGCCCTCTGGAGAGTTCCCTCGGTCGGCTCTTACGATCCCCATGACGGGAAAAGTTGGGCTGTGGTGTTGACACATGCATTCTATTCGCCGTCACCACACGGCAATTTTTTACAACAGCCTTTTTTTATGTGCGAATCAATACTATCTACTACGATGGCTGACAGAAGCTGGATCCGAAAAGCCGAAAACATATCACAGTGGCTGCAATTGGAGAGGCCTATGTCCAGCAGTTCACAAATAAGGGCTTATGATGATGCTATTAAAATAATTTATTTTGTATGTTACTTACCGCTCCTTCAAGGATTGCAGACGTATCTCATAAATTAATTATTGTATGTAAACTATATGCATTACCTCTTTATTTCATTGTTTATGACCCTGCGACCACTAATAATAGAAGCGCTGGGTAATTAGTTCCACTGAACTTTATTGAACACTCGTTTTAAAGTGATTAAAAAATACGAGGCAGTGTACATGGCATTGGTCTACCCTCTACACATCTAATTTGCCGATAATTAACAAGTTATATCCAAAATTGGTAATAGCAAGATCCAAGTTCGTTCTTTTAATTACTCGCCAACTTAATTTGCAAAAATTTACGTGTTCAGTAATTATTATATAAGTAGAGCTGAAGTTATTGTGGTAAGGAATAGTCCCTAACATGCTTGTTAGCAATAAATTTGTGGTCACCTGTGTAGGTAAGGTAATTCGTTCATTATTTTCTTCGTAAAAAGTTCAGTCCGAACGACAAATAAATTCTTGATAATTAAGTAAGGTCCTGAAGGTCTTCAAGTCGCGGGTAAATAGGTACCTAATGAACAAGAGTGCTCCATCGCACCGACCACATCGCCGCTTAACATCAGGCAGGATGGTGGTCAAACGCTTGTTCATTGTGTTCTTAGAAAAAGACAAAAAAAAGGATAATATTAGTACTCTATTTCTATAATACATACATACACTTCACGCCTGTCTCCCAGAGGGGTAGGCAGAGACTACAGATCTCCATTTGTCACGGTCCTGACATACACCTTTCGCTTCATCTACATTCATACATCTTTTCATACATGACCTCCGGTTTCGAGTACTTTTCACGCCACCTTCCGCCAGGATATCACCAATCTTACTGTATAATATGGAACTTAATAATGAAGTTGTGTATGGTAGGTGAATGTTTTATAGTCTAGCCACTAGGCCACAGTCGCTTGTAGCAAACTTGACCCATGGCCCAAAAGGCGAGTTAGATCTTTTTTTCTGTCTTTCGTTTTAACCGCGAATATGCGCAAGTCG
>SJJU01011621.1:0-13962 GCA_012932125.1 Conopomorpha cramerella
CCGCACACCACAAGGTGTGTGAACCCTATAACGGCGATGGGCTCACCCCCTGTCACGTTGGGTTAAATACGCTCGGTGAACCGTGGGCATTTGCTGTGGCAAGTGTCTCTGCCTACCCCGCTTTGGAATTAAAAGGCGTGAAGTGTATTATTATTATTTACACAGTAAATTCCTTATAACTTATAATATTTATTTATTAAAAGCAGGATACTAGTTACACCGAACTTGACATTAAACTAATAAATTTAGTTGAGCTTGGTTTAGCTTCGGAACAGTTATCCGTGTCAATGGGGAAATCTCATGAACTAATGGCGCTAGTATCGCTTGACCCAAAAATCTCGATTGGTTAATCGATTGTCACTACAAGTTTGTTTGTCAGATTGCTTCACATTCCCTCATTCAAGTCAAGCTTAACTAGCACCATCTACTATAAGTTTTGCGTTTTCTTCACTGTTAGTACTCACTTCCTGCAGAAATCCAGCGAATTCAGGAAAATCTTCGAGACCGAACTGATTGGAGAGAGTGAACGTCTTTCTGGACATGGCGACGAGATCTTCTATCTCTCTCGTGTGCTTGTCGTCCTCGTCTATGGAGCAGAGCGCCTCCGCCACCGCAGTCGCTATAGACGAGCGTGAACTGTGCGACGCCTCGAAGCTTTGCGTGCTTGAGGCTGGACGAACGGAACGTTTCAGTTTTGTCGTATCGTATACATTTGCAACATAATCCGGAGGCCAAGTTTGCTATTGCAATAGGAGTTGTAATAAATTACTGATTTTGTTCATTTCAATCAACATTTTACTCTAACGACAGAAAGCAGCGTACCTAATTAATACTTATTAATTTATTTATTGACACTTCATTGCACAGAGTTGTACAAATTATATATAAAGAAATTGCAGAAAATTATGTAAAGTTACAATACTTAACACCACTACTATTTCAATAAGAAACTTGGCTCCTCGGTCTGTTGGTCGATGTGACAGCATCGGCGTTATTTTTTGGCCGCGGTAAACAACCTCAGATCTGTTTCATTGATTTCGTTTTGTTGTCAAATAGATAGTTTTGGAAAAAAAGGTATTTGAACAACTTTGATATTCAAATTATTACCATTTAAATGACAAATCCGGTAATGTCGTATGTGTTTTACCGTTTCTTGACCACGTTTATAGGAAAGGGATATTGGGAGCTCAATATAATTATGGAGAGCGTCTAATACTTGACTTGCACCCTGGAGGTCGCGGGTTCGAGTTACAAGTCAAGGATCCGACCAACTGGACCACAGGACACGCTGTATTTTTTGTAAAGTTACTGTTACTTTGCAGCTGTGGTATTTCATCTTACGTAGAGATTCACTTCTTTATGTTTTAGTCTTAAGATTATGTATTTAAATCATACCAGTCTGTCCACGACTCATAATCCTGACTTGCTTGGGCTTTGCCTTTGGATTGGAATGCGCTTCACCGTTTGAACCGGAAATTGCTGTGAAGATGACAAATATGATTGATAAACTTTTTCGCCTAACATTGTCCTACACAAAACATACATAAAATAATCATGTTTTTTTATAAAATAATAATGTTTTTTTAGTACGTATACGTGATTTTTTAAAACATACCATGAAATCTATGTAAGTCGTGCTTTTCAACTCCGAAATTATTTTCAAATCGACTCTATAATAGTTTCAATTAAATTCAAACAAATAAGCAATATTCTTTTTCCTTTTTACAACATCAGTGTAGACTAGGATAGTAACTGCTATGATTTTAAAGAGTTATAGAGACAAAACCCACCACTCTTCTCTTTCTTAGTTTCCTTCTTAGCCCAAATCAGAACTTCTTCATACACAACAGTTATTAGCAACTGCAACAGTACAGAACCACCGACGGGCCGTATGTGCAAGGGCAATGACTTCTCTATGACTGACGTAGCGTTAACAAAACAACATGGAATGCAGTCTAGTGTGCGGGATAGGCATGAGAGGCAGAGGGACATCGTCTGAAAGAAAAAAAAATCATTGGCATCATGAAACTTTACTAAAATTGGGAGAATGACATTTTGGCCATGAAAATATTGACAACAGCGGGAGTGTTATCAATATTTTCACAGAGTTTGACTATTTGATTTACTGTCGCAGCATGATTAAGGACCGCGAGAGTAACATTACCAGGAATTCAAAATGGATGCGTTATTGAGTCATATTTTTATAGATAAACTGTAAGTTTATTGACAGAAACAGCGGAGGCATGACTGTTCAAAGTTCCTACAAACCTACCTGATACATAGAAGCCCCAGTTTGTACAGCATTCACGAGTATAGGTGGTATGTAGTGTAGCGTAGTCCCCACCAATCCCAGCATCCCTGACAACCAGGACGGACGCCTATCACACCATACCTGGGTGGAACAAATATTGATTCTTTAGCGAGATACCGACTTGCGATCGCTCTTGGTATTTCTTTACGTTTATCATCATGTCGACTACATATCCATACTTGGTATTGCTTTATGCCATTTGACCATACAACCGCATGACTGTGAAACTGTTCATCATCATCATCAGCCCATACTTGTCCACTGCTGGACATAGGCCTCTCTAATTGCACGCCACTGTGATCTCGTTTTCGGCTTCTCGCATCCAACTTCTGCCAGCCATCTTGCATATATCATCAGTCCACCTTGCCTGAGGGCGTCCTACACTCCGTTTGCCGAGACGCGGTCACCACTCGAGAACTCGTTTGCCCCAACGGTCATCGGTTCTACGGCTAATATGGCCGGCCCTGGTTATCTGTCGGATCACTTCATTTCTGATTCGATCCTTCAGAGAAACGCCGAGCATAGCAAAGTGAAACTGTTCCTACAGTACATATCCTAGTTCAAGCATAACGATGCTCATCGAGACGCTCGTCGGCCCAATAACGAGCGTCCGTGACATGAGTGAATGACCATCGACTACAAATGAGCCAATCGTCGGCTTGGTCACGTTTATTACCAACTTCATCTGGTTGCCAACGGTGTTTTGATGTGATGTGGAATATTAGTCTGTTAGTTGATGATGCCCGATGCCTATAGTAGTATTGTAATAGTATAGGTTATTTATCGCCGTGACCCTACCATCGTCGACTGGCTCAAAAGTTATTCTTATATATATATTATATATTATTAAGCTCATTATTTTTAGTTTAGAGTTTAGGCAGTAATTGTGTGCTTTATACAAAGAAAAGACAATATTAACATCGTGGAGATAAACTTACTTGTCTTTTATCCAAACATGCTGCCCAATCCTTTCCAGAGATTTCCAAAGCGTAGACCAAAGTAGATTTTAGTTCCGCCTTACTCCCGATGGCAGATAACACGTAAGTCAAAGCACCAACTACTCGAGCGTAATCCTCGCGTTCTAGGAAATAATGTTAAAGTTAAATGCAAAAGCCCAAATTAATTATCTTTTTCTTTACAAAATATGAAAGCACGTATTTTTTTTTTTTTGGGTCATGGACAACACACTCGCACCGATGATCTGTATTATGTTTTCTGTAGATGAAGGGTCTAAGAGTTAAATAAGAAATTCAACGGGGAATGTTTTCATTTGCCTGGAAAGATTTCAGTGCCTTTTGTCAAAAATGTATTATTTTCATGGAAACTGTGACATTCGCGCCATAAAGAAGCAAAATTTGTTACGGATCATCATCTCCATTTTCTTGAAATAGAATTTTTGCGACACATCGCCTTCAATTACCTACCATCCTGATCAGGCGAGTGCGACGTTCGTGTCATAAGAAGGATCCCATATTTATCATGAAAAATGCCCAATTTACTCCATTGAACTTTCAAACAACATCGTCTCCATCAACACGTCTTCAATAACCTTTTTTTTGTCTTCGAAGGATAAATCCGTTACGGATAAGTTCCCGGCCGACCAGGGGAGTGACTGGGACAACTCTCAACGACTAAATTCCCTCCGGTTGCCATCGGCTGTGCGTGATAGATGACTCTGTGGTCTTCTAAGAACACACCGGTTGCACCCTCGCAATACAATGGAACCAAGTCTGCTACACTCTCTTAGTGCATCACTTTGCCACGCACAGTGAAACATCTTGCACATTGTTTGCCGCTACGATGCCAGAGCGATACAACTGTAGAATGGAATAGATACAGTCATGGTAACAACATTTCAGGAATTCGCCACACAACTATCACTTAGGCCCAAAGTCTCGCCTTTAATCGGGAAGTCCGTAAGGTCCCCTTACGTCTTCAAACACTTACCGTCCGGATCAGGTGTAAAAGTGCAAAAGCCATCAGCGGTGCATAGAGCGGCACCGCAGCCGCCGGGCTGGAACCAGCGGCCGCCGGCAGCGCGCGCCCGGCTCTCCCCGCCCGCACCGCCCGCGCCCGCACTGCCCCAGTGAACCAACTTGCGGGACAGGTGGCAGTCGCGCATCATTAGTATCTGCCAGAGAATAAACGGAGTTAGTTACATACTACACACATTCTTCAAGGAAAAAGGGATCGACTTCTTTCACTATTTGTTTTTTAAGCGACGTCTTTAAAAAAGGAGTCTTTATTAATTCGAGCGTGTGTATTTGTTATGTTTACCCTTTTACATGTTTGTTCGCGGATAACTTCGTTGTTTATGGAAATAATATATTTCAAAGATAATGATGCGGAAGTCAGGGTTTGATTAAAACAGACTTATAGGGGCGGGCGACACTGGTACTGGATGAAGATGATTCCTTTCTCATTAAAATTATTGTAGACCTTATTGACTGCATTTCAGCAGATGATAGAATTTAACGCATAAAAGTTATAGTTGTTAACCGAGGACTTCGGAATATAGGACAATATAACAGTAGTAAGGATTCATGTTACGATAGAGCGTTAACTGTCAAACTGTGCTTTTTAACGTTTATTCTATTCGTCGAGTTGCATGTATATTGTACTCGACCTATATTACATTGGTATTGTTATTACATTGGCAGAGAGCAACAGAGAAACTTTACACTTACCATTGCAAAAACTTAGAACGCGCTAATCAAAATCTACAAAATACCTCATGCGTAAGAGGTCTCAAAATCTCGTCAAATGTTAGGCAGAATAACAACCCTTCGCCGGTTCAATGGGGTAGAAAACTTTAGTTCATGAGTTTTCTACCCCATGGCACTAGTAACGCTCGCCCAAAACAGCACGATTGGTTGATCTATTGTTACTACAAGTTCATGTGACAGATTGCCTCACTGTCATTGGTACATATGGGTCAAGCGTACAAAGCGCCATCTGTATTCACCGTAGCGTTTTCTTTCCTATTGATATTCCGTAAAGTACTTTGTTAGTAAACGGTTAAACTTTATTTTTTTTGTTGTAGTTTTTTGAAACCAATACTACTAACCTTCACCAAAAGCGGCCAGGATGGTTGTGGTTGCGCCAACAGTACTATAAGTTCCAATCCTATAGCAGTCTTTGTTGGCAACTGATGTGTACTCTGAATCTCTTCTTCGTCTAAATTTTCAAATAGATGTGGACTTGCGAATGTGAACCAGGGGCTGGCGTGCTCTTTCTGCATCTGGTCCTTTTGTTCGTCTTCTTCTTCCATATTTGAGAATGCCTGGTGAAAAAAATTGGGGATATTTATATTATTGACTAAACACGTTCATATTTTAAAAACTTTCAAACAAGGGGTCCAATTAATGAAAGTTGTAATATTTTATAATCACATTAACCAAATGTACCAATTACTGTGAAAATAATACATGAATTTTATCGGTAATGAGATATCTAATTCATTACATGCTTCCATGTACCTAATACAAGTGTGCTCCGTCTTAGACCACATCGCTGTTTAACATCAGGCAGGATGGTGGCCAAACGCCTGTTCACTGTGTTAAAAAAAGTTCATAAAACAGTTGCAGTCACGAGACTTTTCAAAAATAATAATATACGTTTTTTCATGTAAATACCAGTTGTTATATGTACTTCAATCCAACCAATTAATTCTAACGAAAATAGTAATAAAATATAAGTACCAGTAGCAATCTAAAGGACTAAGAGATACAGTCGAGTTCAGAAATATGTATGTATATATATGAACACTTTCAAAGTTTACAAAATAAGTGCGCGAATAACGTTACAAAAATATATAGCATGTTAAGCAATCGAAAATATACCTACATCAAGTTCATAAATATCTGTACAAGGCTTCAATAACATATTAACTAACAATGTTCAGATATTTATTTGCAAGTACACACGATATTTTTGATTGCTTACAACATTTTTGAAATCTTGGACGTGTTCATATATATATATGTACTCGACTGTATTACAAAACTAGAACTTACAAACCTGATGTATATAATGTAGCTCAGCACCTCTATATACCAAGCATTTGAACAGCTCGTTGCATTTAGCGTGCACGTCTCTGACGTCACGTGTCTGCAATTTGACGTCGAAGCCTGCGAGGTCAGCACCGCAACCGCAGATTGACGGCAGAAGTTGAGCCACGCACAGTAATATGTTTAGGATATCGTTCAATAGGAGAGGCGTAGCTGTGTCATTGGTGATCGTCTGGTTAAGAAAGAATCATAATTAGGTTTGGAATGAGGCATTGTCAAACTCATTTTCCTCGATGACATAGAGGTCACTGTAATTATTTAGGTTTTTGTATTTCATTTATTGTCAATCAGAACAGATATCGTGTTAATACTGATTGATTTGAGTTTCGGTCAAAGAGGTTTTGGTTGATGATCGACGTAGAACACCGTAGCGTCAATTTTTAAAACATACCTAACAACATCACTGAAAAAATACTTAGGTAATGGTTTTAGTTCACAAACGAGGATTTTTATATGCCTTTGTGTACGTTAGTAAATATAGATGGAGATTGTTTTTTTTAAAGGATAGTCTGGTTGGGCTCACTCTCTCTCACGTCACTCGATTCAGAAACCAGTTGGATTATCAGATTTCCTCACATTTTTTTATATTGAATTCTTGTCGCATGTACGTAATAACGTAATTTTTTTGCTATTGTACTAAACCAAATGTTCATAGGTCACAAAATTACCTGGCAATATCTGACATTAAGAATTGTGAGCGTTTCATTGAGCATTCCTGCAAAGATCCTCTGAGCCATGCGCGGAGGAACAGTGTCCCAGAGGTCCTTCCGGCTTCCTGAAACACGAATATACAACTTCATTAAACTTATTCTGAGGATGTACGGTACGACAAGTATTTTAGCGTTTCTCTACTATTCTCAAAAGCAAAGCGTCCACGTGACATACGGAGCTGAGACATGGACACTGACGGCTCGGCTGGCCCACAAGCTCAAAGTTGCACAGCGTGCTATGGAAAAGGCTATGCTCAGCGTTTCTCTGAAGGATATCATCGACATAGCTCAACGGTATAGCAAGCTGAAGTGGCAGTGGGCCGGCCATATTAGCCGTAGAACCGATGCCCGTTGGGGCTAACGGAGTGGAGGACGCCCTCAGGCAAGGTGGACTGATGATATGTGCAAGATGGCTGGCAGAAGCTGGATGCGGGAAGCCGAAAACAGATCGCAGTGGCGTGCAATTGTAGAGGCCTATGTCTAGTAGTGGACAAATATGGGCTGATGATGATGAAGCGTACACCTATCAACATCGTAAGCATCGCATTCAATGGATTATTTTTTACAATGCGTCCGATTAGCAGCGATCGACGGATGATTTGCATATGTTACGGAACTTACCTTGCATATACAGCCACCATCCTTGCACAGACGGCGAGCCCTGGTCATGTGTCTTGTTAGACTGGTCATCTATTGGCCTGCCTCCGGAGTCTTGAAGTATGTAGAGGGACAACACTCTGTTGTGAAGGTCCAATACTCGTTCGGCCACCGCTTCTGACATTGTTACGTAGTTTTTGTAAGCCGCCTGAAGTGAAAGAAAATTTAATCAGTCAATCAAATCAGTGCGGATAGTTATCTAAACTCCTGCACTTAAAATCATCCGAGTGAATTCATCCGATTGAAATACCTAATGAATGAATGATTCTAAATATAAATGAATCCGTCAGATATAAGGGGAAATAAAAGAGACGGATCTACATTGAATCATAACAAGATACCATCTGGGTTTTTTTTTCTTAACGAAAACACCTCATTCTACCAAACATGTTTCACTATACAGAGTGTAAATGAACCCCGAGCAATGGTCTTAGAAACGTTGTTGGATTCATCAATATGAATAACTTTTACCAACACATACACACATATATGAATAAAATAGACGATTTTCTCCCTCGTGAGATGACATTTTGTATTGAGATGATTCTTTTTTTTCAATTCCCCACATTCTGGCCATAGTAAAAGTTAATTCATATTGGCGAGTCCAACAACGTTTCTAAAACCATTGCTCAGTGTCCTTTTACACGCAGCATTACAAAGAGCCTCGCAACTAAGTAACACGTTGTATAGCGACCGCTCGATCACTCACAAGCAACAAAGAATGCCTCTCAGCACTGCCGCTGTCGTCAAGGTGCTGAACGTAACAGTGCAAGCTGTTCTTGAGAAGCGCCGCAGCACCCAGTGTTGCTGTCAGTACTGGCAGGTCTG
This sequence comes from Conopomorpha cramerella, assembly GCA_012932125.1. Classification (NCBI taxonomy): domain Eukaryota; kingdom Metazoa; phylum Arthropoda; class Insecta; order Lepidoptera; family Gracillariidae; genus Conopomorpha; species Conopomorpha cramerella. Next base: position 8,577 of record SJJU01011621.1, read on the forward strand.
CGTGGTCCAGCGCCTCTTGGGCTAGTACGTGCAGGTGTTCTGGAATGTTCCAATAATTTTCAATGGTGAGAGAGAGAGAGAGAGAGAGAAGTTTATTTGCGCCAAAAAAACAAGAAAGAATAAACACAAGTAATCAATATGAAAAGAAAAACAAACATAACCAAATTTTAAAAGAAACAAATTAACATAAAAAGAAAAAAAACAGAAACAAAGATAAACACAGAAATCAATGGTCAACAGGTATCGTTAAGAAACACTGTTGCCTTTTTACTAAGCTCGTTATACGATAGAATGCTATACAGAGTGGGGTGTTCATTATTTGTAGTCCAAATACTCCACAGTATACAGGTACTGTTGCAGGACCTGCCCTGCATAAAACAAGAAAGAAAATTTTTTTTTTCGGTCATCATGTGTTAACTTTAATATCCGCCTAGCAAGGAACGTGTTAAAGGGGTTATCAATATATACAGTCGTAACTTTTGTAAAATGACAGGGCTATCAATATTCTAACAGATGAACCTTTAAACTCGGAAAATATCGACAACCCGGACATTTTAATAAAGTCGGAAGTATTACGCTCCGGCAATTCTGGAATGTGCCGACTAATCAACTAGCAAACTAGCTAAATCAGAAAATTAGAATTTCGTTGAAATTCATTCCTATTTTCTATCCCTGACTGTGATAATTATATGTAAGTTAGTAGTTATTACCTTATTAGGCAGGTAAAATTGAAAACACTATGAAATCGGCAATGTTTCTTCGAACAGCTCACCTAGAAGCATTTCTGACGACTTGATAGCAACTTGAACGAATTTGTCAGGGTCTGAAGTTTTGGCAACTCCCGCCTCCACTTGTTCGTCTTCGAGTGTAACAAACATGCCGGAGCCGTGCCTGTAAAATTTAATAAAAATGTAAATTTGTTAGTCATTCTTTTATTATGTAGTTCACGATTCTACTTTGTTACAACAATACTTTGACAACTCATTTCAGCGGCGAGTTGACAATTTTCCTACTTACTGGTACAGGCAGGTAAATATTGTTTGTCCATGACGGGTAGGAACTCATTCAGATGAGAATTTCTATGGAAAAAAACACGTTTCATTACGCTTATTAATTCCAGAGAAACTTGCTAAGATGCCCAAGGTTCAACAAGTGTATTTAACCCAACATGATAAGCCGTGAGCCCAACAATGCCGTTATGCCATACACCTTGAGGCGGGTTTCATCATGATGTTATTCTGCACCGTATGAGTGTTGCAAAGCGTACATAGGCACTAAATAAGTCCCATTGATGTACGACCAGTACGCCAGGTCAACTACCCGGCCACAGATGATCTCTATTGCCTTCATTCTTTGGACAGGACTTCTTACTTACTAAGAATTCTCTGTGCCTATTACAGAATAGGAGCAAGGCACATGTTTCATATAAGTAAAAAAAATGGTCTATTTCTTAAAAAAAATAGGAATATTTTTTTTATATGAGCAGTACTTTACTGTCAGTTCAATAACAAGTGACAGGGATACGTAGCTCATAATATTATTATTTACTAGGTACATTTTAAAGGCCTCTGATCAAAATAGCAACGAAACATGTACTTGGGCGTGTGTATGATGAAAAAAGCCTATTGTAGTGCTAAGAAATGTATATTCCATTATTAGATTTCCTGGACTGATATTACAGGTAAGTAGGTACTTGTTTAAATTCAATTTTGTTGTTACACACCTGAAAGCAATAAGAAATTCCTCTTCCAACCACAAAACAATCTTGACCGAGGCAAATGATGCGTTTCTCGGAAAATCTAATCTTCCTCCCACAACACCTGGACAAACTGTTTCAGAGAGAACAGTTTGATTCTTCTGCAATAAAATATAAATTTACGTTAATTTTACATGGGTCATTACAATTCCAATAATACGGTATATCAAACAAAAGTTTGTTTTTCTGTTACATTCGCAATGAAAAAAAAAGGATATAAAAATATAACTTAAGTTCACTAACCTGGTAGTATTCAAAGTCCCTTTGCAATAGGATAGGTATCCTATCCATAATATTTCCATCTTCGATAACCTCCATTGCAATAACAAAGTAAAAACAAAAATAAAACTAAATAAAAACGCTATTAAACTATATATTAACCGTAAAATATATCACATAAACTTATAAACAACTGTGCAAACAATTAGTAAAATCTACAGGAGTTTTTGATATTGTTGATATTTCGTTCTGTAAAAGTTGGTGTAATGTCACTCCGTCATGTTTGTAAACCCAATAGCCTCCATTTTTATTGACCAGGTCGTAGCGTTTAGGACCGGATACTGGTGAACTCAGCCAAATCTGCTTGTTTGGTGTTTGTCTATTTATCACATAAGTTCCATGTGCAGGACCAAAATCCACAGTTAGTACTCCATCCTGAAAACAATTAATTAAATTGTTATGTTTTTTTCCCACAGATATTTTTCACAAATCAGAGCTATAGATAGATCAGCAATACTGTATATAAAGATCAGTGATATGATTATTCTTGAATGGCTTATGTAACAGAAATACCTAATGATAAAAAGGAACAAATACTGGGTACGCATTCTGCCATTGTTCAAAGAAAAGCTGGAACAACACATTATTTACATGGAAATATGTGATTAACTACTAACTGAACTTAAGGATTATTATTCTTTGTCTAAAGCCATGCCAGTCAATTACCTAATGATGACAGGATTGTATAACTTGTTGTTAATTCTTATTTGCCACTGCAAGCCTGCAAGCTATACCTGACTAAAAGTTTAAAAATCAATATTACATATTTCCATTTTATAACTGAAGCCTAATAGCTATCCACTCATTACATAAACCCTAAAGCTAAGTGATCTAGACGTTAGATGCTAATAGTTACTACAACTACTGAGGTCTGTCATTATACAGATCCAAAATAGGAATTCACAATAAATGACAAAATGAAATTGAATGATGAAAAATTAACCAATGATAAGTAAACAGTATTTTTTTACAGAAACTGCAGAGAATGTTTTTTACAGATTCTCTCAGATCATACAGATCACCCACATTTTACTATGAGGAACACTCATCGTCATCAGCCACATGACATCCACTGCTGGATGAGTAGCCTCCCCCATTGATTTACATAATAATTTGGTAATAATTTTGGGGATAATGCCAATATTTGCCACACTTTGCAGGTGGGTTGGCAATCAATATAAAGTTGTGGTTTATCTCGCAGATAGTACTGCTGCCCATCCTCTGGAGAGTTCCTTTGGTTGCCTCTTACAACTCCCACAACTGGGGATACTATAGGTCATAGATTCGGAAATTGACAAAATTTTAATATTGTTTCTTTCACTGCAAGTGAATATTTTTGCTCATAAAATTAAATTTTGTTATATTGAGGCATTTTAGCTAGAGATGGTGGTGTAGATGTAGTAACAAATTAGTGATTTCCTCAAAGCAGGAAGTGGCAGCAGCTACAAATTTACACATTCTGAACTTTCCAACGAAACTTGATAAACACAACATTTTATAACAGCACATTTTCTTTTCTGATACTTACGCTGTATGTTACATCACCACCTTTGAACTCCGGCTGTTCCACGATTTCCTCAAAGTATTCACAGAGTGATTCTAACGTCTCACTGCACACTTCATCGTATAACACAGGATCTACTTCTCCAGAGTCTTGGATATGCGTTGCAGAATAATTTCGATGTGATACAGAATGTAACAAGGAACTATATACGTTACATACGGAACCAATTCTGCGATATGTAAATGGAACGACCCTGATACTATTGATTTCTTTTCGTACCAGCCTCTGACTAGTACGAAGTAAATTTCTCAACATTTTGATAACAAACAAGCCCTCACCGCAGTTTGTTTTGCTTCAAACAAGCCAAAAATGAAAACATAACCTCAAAGAAACGACATCTACGTCAATGTGTCAGCTTCATTCAAGTGTCAAATAATGCGGTCCGAAATGACGTACAAAAGTCAGCTTTGCGCGGGAAGCGATAAGATACAAAATATTATTTATCCGCTGCTATCGTTGTCGTAAGGTAGTAATAATAAAAGTTGATAAAAACTCATGCCAGCTGCTGGTAAATAAGTCACTTTTCACGTATAAGACTGAAAAGACCGTAGTACCTGCTCTAACTAGATAGTGTGTGGAGCCCCTTCTTATTAAAGGATTGTGTGTGTAATAATATAAGTAGGTACCAACTGGGTCGGCCGACCATGGTTTTGCCATTTTTAGAAAAAAAAAACCTATCGCCATATTTTATTAGACTTCAGACCTATGTTTTAAGTGTACTTGGTATTTTTTCCGTTATGTTTGACTAACCTACTAAAACCTCAATATTGTTCACCGGCTATAGGCGCGTCGTGGCCAAGACGCATGCAACTACGTCGAAACGTCGAGTAAAATAACAAAGGTAAGCTCGGGCTTGTCTTTGATTATATTCGCGCCTAGGTATAAACCCGGTGAACAATATTGAGTTATAATAATTTGTGCGCGTTTCATTAAAAAAATATCAACTTACTAAAACCTCTCCAAACGTCATCGGGGGCCAATCACCTACTTCTCGGGTGACAACACAAGACAGACTGGGTCCCCTAGAACGCACACACTATCCTTACATAATATGCGGAGGGACAAAAAGCCCAGGAGCCTGGCTGGGCAGATTCATTTTATCTAGGCGGTAGCATGAATGTAACGCGACACTTTTCCTCGAGGGTTGTTGTCGAGGACATAATAATATGGGAGTAAGTAGATGCAGTCAAGAACTGCCGGCGTAGGTACACTTCCGGCCCTGTTAAAATTCTGGGTTATCAATATTACTATTATCGTAGGGTTGACAGTTTATCTATGAAAATAGGTACCTACTGATTACCAGCCATTTGAAACATCCGGAACATTATGTAGGTAGTCCCTGCAGTGCTTGACTGTATACGTTTCCATATTAAACAACATAATAATATTAAGAAACGTTTTAATTTATTAATTGTTCTTGAACTCTTGCAATGAATAAAATAATTACTGATCACGAACCACAAGCAACTGCACAGACCTAGTGACCAATATTTACGAGCCAGAACTATCCTATCGAACTATGTACGTACATGTAGGCAGTGTGTCGCACTAAATGGTAACTTACCTACCTTTATTTTTATTCACTTATACTCATTCCAAAATGTAGACAAAGAAAAACACTATGCCTAAAGAGATCAGCTTACACTGGTCGGATTACGCAGGTACCTAGTCGCGAATGCCCTCGAATGAACCAATATCCTTTTCCGGATTCAAAACTGCTTGCCTATATTATTATTGTTGACACAAAATATTAAACTACGCAGGAACCTACTTACCTTGATAGGTTA
>SJJU01011623.1:0-20044 GCA_012932125.1 Conopomorpha cramerella
AAATAAATTTTATGCATTTGTTACGTGTTTGCGTGCGTCATACAAAAAGGGGTAAGATAAATAGCTTGCCAACTCACACACATCAAAACAAATGGTATACTCCAAGACTTACTGATTATAAAGAATCTTCACTGTACAATTTTGTAGACTTATAGCGAATGCATTCTCTAAGAGTTCCAAGTTGCGGTGGAGAAGAAATGTGTGTGGTAGACATTGCATGAGATTGCAGCAAAATTCATATCCAATAAGTTCGTGACGAAATCGAAAAACTTTTATGATTACCGCGCGGGTAGCTCACAAGGCCACGCAAACCAATATAAAGTTACAGGATAGATAAGCATACAAAGTTAGTATCATCAGAAAGATAGCTAAAGAATAGTTACTGAACAAATAATTTGAAACGGAAATATTTCCTGTTACTTTCTACTTTGATTTCCATGTCTAATTCCTATGCCTACACCGCTTTGGGAATGAAAGGCGTGTAGTGTATTTTTTATTTCTTTTAAGTAATATGTATAACTGTGTGGTGACGGCGAATAGAATACATGTGTCACCACCCCAGCCCAACTTTTCCCGTCATGGGGGTCGTAAGAGACGACCGAGGGAGCTCTCCAGAGGACGGGCAGCAGCGCTCTCTGTGAGTTAAACCACAACACCACTGCGATCGACAACCCGCCTGCCAAGCGTGGTGATTACTGGCATTTCACCCCAAATGACGGATCTCATTGGGGGAGGCCCTCGTCCAGCAGTGGACGTTATGTGGCTGATGATGAATATGTATAATTCCTCAGTAATTGTTTCTATCATCGTCCGAATTTATATAGGTTTTACCCTAAGGCTTAATTTAATATCATACGTAGAGATGATGCGCGTCGCGTCAAGCGCCCATACATTTTGAATTAATCGACCGTCAAAAACGGTGACTAATGTATGAGCGCCAGACGCGAAACGCGCCGTGTGTATCTAAATGAGGTCTAAGGTAGGAACATATACACGCACACATACGTCACATACATGTCCCAATAACATCACGAAACAAGCAACCGACGGGAGAAAAAAAACGAAGGCTAAAAATATCCTATCCCCCTTGAATTTTATTACACGTTTACGTGATAAAAGATCCCAAGTACATATTTGTCGAGATTAACGATAAATGAGACGGCGGTAAAGTCGAATTTCGGTATGCCTCGTCAAAATAAATTGCCACTACCTGAGACGCGAGGGCGGGAGTGTCAAGCACCTATTTAGTCTAAATGTACCCTCAAATATCGTATAATACACACCAGGGGCGGTACGTCCATAGAAGCAAATAAGCTCTGCATACCCTGGCAAATTGACTAAAACAATTAGCGTAGTTAGGTATCTATAACACATTTAGTCGTCACGTAGGTACTGTAAATTAGGCAATTTATCAATAACAGACTTTCGGTTATTTAAAATGTGCATCGAAAACACAAATTCGTTCTAGACCAATCAAAACACTAATCTCTCATTAATCTATTATTCCGCGTGTCAACGAAAACAAATTCGTGCAATGTTGCCTCATCGTTCCATCGATAGGTAACACAAATTTCGCCTCAACCAATCAAAACATAGTATTTAGCGCATCAACGAAAACAAATTCATGGGACGTTGCCGCTTCGTTGCATCGTCTAGCCCGGGGAAGCTGCTAGACCTCAAGCTTCCTATTTTTTCTCTTTCTCTGTATACATCCCTTTCACCTCGGTCTATTAGCGCGGAGCGTTACTATGAAAAATATGGAGAAATTTACGCCACAGCGTAAGCGCAGCTTCTTCCGCATTTTTTCATACATTATTGGAATAATAAGGGCTAGAATGCTATGACAGTGCGTAAATATGTGCGACAGAGAAAGAGTGTATGTGTGAGCGAGCGAGAGAGATGTTGCCGGCCATGTTGACATATTGCAAGCATTGTTTATTTACAATGGAGCGCATTGTTTTAGGTTATGTACGTTCATTCGCGCCTATTTTAATAATTAAATTAGACAAAAATGGAGACTAAGGTGTGAAAGTGATGTGTATAAAAGTGTTTATTTACAAATGTGGGTCGATTCTCTGAACTAAATATGAGTGAAAAGTGCAGAGTCGCGGACGAATTTCGCCGGGATTGTTTTTATTTGAACTTGGAGCAAACACAAGGTATTATGAGGTAGTTTATTGTTTTTTTAGTGTATTTACTTAGTTAGGCAGACTAAGGTATTTAGTGCTTTGGGAAGAGGAAGGCATCCACATTCCACAACGATCTGTTCAGTTCTGTTTCTGGCATACAGCGCCTGAATCAGCTGCTTAGCAAAATTTTGGGAAGTAACGTAATTAGATATTAATTTTGCTAAACTAGTGATTGATGTTGTGATCTTCTATTGAAATATTTTGTAGTCTGGCACAAAATTGGTACCTACTTAATGTTATTTTAGTGTCGTATGTACCTACTCATAGGAGACAGCTTACCCTGATGAAAATTTCACGGCACGCCACTGATACACACACTACAATGCAGGACGATTCGGAAATACCGTTTTAAGCCGAAGACTACTGTTTCTGTAGACTCTACTCTTTTTTTTCTATTTCAGCAAGTGTCAATACAATAAGTGAAAAATAAATTCGCCCTCTTCATACAATGAACGAATTATAATTTTAAAGAAAAAATAACTGACCTCAACCAGTTCCAGTCGCCCGTCGATACGATTTTTAAAGTTACTCTTTATTTATCGGGTTTTCCATCATCAAACTCTGATTTCCTTATCATTGGACCATCCTCGAAATATAAAAACATCGAGATCGGTACATAAACGACGAAGATATCGGCGAACAAACTTCGGACAAATTGAGAAAGACTCCTTTCATGAAATCACTTAAAAAGTATAATTATCCATCGCGTTTGTATGGGGAGATTTTTTTTCACCTGCGGAAAAGGTCTCATTAGGGTCTACAGAAACTAGACTTTTTCCCAAAAATGGTATTTGCGAATCACATAGTATACGCGCTGACAGAATATATTTTAGCATCAAAACAAAAGGCCTATTTAACAAAACACATGATGAGCATCTGTCTGTCAATTCAGTTAAAAGTGACAGAGATGCATAGCGCACATTATTATGTTTTATGGAACAGGCCCGAAACAATAAAACTTCGCGCCGTAACACCGTAATGATACTACAAATTTTCGAACTCACAACCTTTTACCAATTAACAATACGCTCCTTATTCTCGGTTTGTAGTAAAATAGATGCTAGTCCCTTTTTCGGTTCCCGTCGTATTAAGGCTGCTATATAGTACAATTAAACCCTCGCTCCAAAGGTCAATGTATACCTCGTCTTCATGAAACGCTCGTAAAAAGTCTTAACTCGAGTTTAATTAAACAAAAGTTACTTGTTTCATAGATACGTTTATGTAGGTTCACGTATCTTCTACTTACCTATCCCTGGAAAATCCAGGGCTCCTAGGTAGTTAGTTCCTGGTATATACGAAATCGGATTTTCAACTTAACCGCTTAGAGATAACATCCCCTTCCAATTATACAGGTTGAGTCGGAAATACCCGTGTATGTGTGTTAATTTTAAGCCGAGATGTACTGTTTCTGTAGAACCTTGTGAGTCCGTTTCAGTAGGGGCAATGTCCTTTGGTGAAAAATATATTCGTTTTCCGATACAAACTCGATATGCTGATTGTGCTTTTTGAAGCGGTCGATTTCTCCGGCGCAATTATACCCTGCAAAGTGCCCTAGGGTCTCCAGAAATAGTAGCCTTCGGCTTGAAAGGGTATTTCCGGGTCACTCTGTATTAGGAATGTTACGCACTTACCTACAGGTACACCGTGTACTGAGGAGAATGTATAGCAAATTTCTATGAAAATTTTAGCAGATTTTTTTATCCCGTAATATGAAATACAATACAATGTTATATTAGACATATGAATGATAGCCCTTGGCGATGACATTAGCAGACACGCCATCGCTCTTATTTAACAAAGGACATACATTACGCATCAAAAAGCGACAATATACAAACAGGGCGGATCGAAAATACACTTTCAAGTCAAATTCTACGTTAAATATTTTTTTCGTTCCGTGGCATCGACATTACTCTATTTCGACAGGTTTACAGAAACATTTGACTTGGGCTTCGAAGGACTTTACTATCAACCCTAAAAATAGTTATTTCTTGTGATTTGTACACCTGATTTCACATTCAATACGTTTCATTGTAATCTTTTAAAAGACATTTTTTGTATACGTTGAACTCATTTCGATTATATGTACATTTTGAAGACAAGGCATGTAATTTGTTGATATTAATAGAAAGGCTCAATTTCTTACGCTTGTCCGCGACTGTAAATTGGGCGTGTAATTAAAATTTTAAACGATTACCTATATTTAGCATGAGCTGTTTGTTTGTTAATACTTATTCCATCACCTACATATCAGTTAGTACTGTTATCCCACTAAATATTAGACAGATACCCATCATAGGTATCGTTGATAACGATCCACGTCTTATCATAGTGGTAGTGGCGTGATATGTGGCCGTATTCTCGTGATTATTATCACCACCACGTTAATCTATCAATAAATCATCCTCCCACCTCATGCGTAAAGTCTGAACGCACTATGTCAAGCATTCGCCTGACAAATAAATACATTGGATGTAAATACCAGAGGAATTCAAAGATTTCAGTTCAATCACCGTACACGATGATGATGGAAGGAATCATAGAGTAGATGCAAATGATGGAGGTAATTGCACAAAAGTTCCCAATTGGTCGAAGTATATCCATGAGGACCCTCGATAGGCTTAATAAGATACATTTTAGTTACACACCCACTTTAACTTCCGTAGTATATGTACATATTCGCATAGTTAGAACAAAAAGGACCCAATACGAAACATGCCGATTTTGTAAATTAAGTTTTATATCTTTTATGTTAAGGTTGAATTCCATAAAATTACACATTTTGTTTTGTGTCACATTTGTTCTAACTGTGTGATATGTAGTAGTAAAGGTAGACCTCGCCGAACGTTTATCGACCAAAACGGTAACGTCTTAAATAAACGAGGAGTGAAAAACCGACGTGACGTGCCTGTATGAAAATATAATCAATATTGATGAGGCAAGAGAGGTGTGTCAATGTCATAGCAAGTTGAGAACTATTGTCTTTGCTATCTCTCTGAAAAATAGACGTGGAGCTATGTAAGTGAGGTTTCTTCTTAATAATAATAATAACGATCATCTCACCAGTCAGCGTGATCTACGTTGAGCAGCCCGCCCAGCTGCTTGGGCAGGGCGGCGCGTGGCACGTGCGCGCTAAGCTGCGGCGCGCTCACCGTGTGCACGCGCTCACGCAACTTCTCGCGCACGAACAACCGGAGGATGCGAAAAGGCGCCTTGAACCACAGCGGCGCCGTAACAATGAGCACCTTCTTCAATTTAGCCGGATAGCCACCCTGAGAACAAACGTTGCGTTGAGTCAATGTCGATACGCATACTGTCCACGCTACAACGTGACTGAAATGACAGCTTAATTTAAAACTCGAATTCTCTGCTTAAATCTGAAAGATTACATACGTTTTCCTCGGAAAAAAGATAATGAGATTACATGAATTGAAAAACAGTACTTATTCACAATTTGTGGCTGTTTCAAATGTCCTTAAACTCGACTACATGTAATAATAAAACACAATTTAAAAATGTGCAAATAAGCGATAATTTAATAATATATTTTAAGATGTTATATTACTGTTGGGCGCTTATGCGTAATGGTAGATAGCTGCTGATTCACATCTCATACTCTTAATTTGCATAACATTAAAATTTCGTAACCGAGGCCTATTTTTTATTTCATGTATGTATGAACATTTTCTTGTGCATGCCTATTCCATGACCACCTCAAATCGCAAATGGAGTATTTACGAGTGATTCGTTTCCCCCAATAACTTATTGGACTTGAAACTTGAATATTTGTTCGATATTCCCGAAATCAAAAGATCACGAATCGAAGAATCAAAACATCACGTAGATATATTGTTACAGAAACTATATATTTTGTATTAGTAACGAAATCCAGATCACAGTGGCGTGCAATTGGAGAGGCCTATGTCCAGCAGTGGACAAATATGGGCTGATGATGATGAAAGAAATCCATGGAACGTCTTTCGAGGTGAAATATTGTACCCGGTAAAAAGGTGCTAACAGCACTGGCTTGATATCACTGAACGTTAGCCACGTGACCTAGTTTCCTAGATACTCCAGGGCCGGGATTCCCAGGTTCGCCGATAAATTTGCGAGCGACGGTAATGCTATAGTTGGGTATTCGTGGAACAGCCCCGTTGGTAATTTGGCCAATTTATTGAACAACACATCGTCTGCTATTGGATTTCGAAAAGTATCGTGTAGGTGCTTATAAATTGTTTATTACCTAACTGAAACTGGCAACAAAACGTTTCACGCCGGCGTATCGTTAGTTTGTACTTATTTGTAAAGCCGCGATAAGTACAACTAGTAACGAGAAAGTTCTTGCTCAAATTAGTTAGTGCTAATTATATGACGACCCTTAGCAAAACGCGCCTCTACAAAATTATTACAATGTAATAAGTGCCTAAGTAGCTTATGCGAATACAAATTCAGATTTTTAACCAATGAAACCATAATACATCAATTAAAATTAATGTAAAGATCTCAAACAGGCACTCTTTGGAACCCATCCGAAAAACAGAATACATTTCACGAGGCCCGTCATAATATTTTATACAAAGAAAGCTATTGCGATCTCTTACAGTATAAATCATACAAAAGAGCGAATGTATTTTCTTCTTTTTTTTAGTACGTCTTTTGTTTATTTTGAAATTCGTTATTCGTACTTTAATAGAAATATTATATGTAATTTTTAAGTGGGTATTTCGCTCCTAAACGAAATTAAATTTACCGCAACATCACTGATTCATTTTAAATCATTATGTTTCCACAACAATGGATGTTTTGTTTAAATTCTTACCGGATATAACTTGGGATCGCCTATTGTTTCATAAACTGAAATAATACCTACTACTCTTTAGAAATTGTATAATGCGACGGCAATAACTACAGTTTCATTAATAGCAATGCCTATTAAAATACATTTTCAGCGGATAATTAGTAAAACAATCCGGTTAGACAAGGCACCGCTGCTTTTAAACTAGGTCAAACGTACATTTAGTATTTTGTCTCAACATTAAGCTTTCGCTTGAAGCCAGAAACAATACAACAACAACAAAAACAACGAGGCGGTAATACAAGATATTTCCCGTTGCAGAAACTCTAAACTGTGGAAGTGGAAACTGGTTGAAAGCTATTAGGAATCCCGACAGAAGCAACGCTGGATTCCATTCGCGACTGACAAATTCAATAGGATCGTGACTTGCTTCGCTGCCTGGCTTAATGTCCTTCATGAGGTGACATCTGATGGAGAACACTCGAGAAAAATTTTCACACGTTTCTTTCTTTGCAATTTCTCAAAAGTTAAAGTAACATTATATGCTCCGTTTAACAGAAATACGAGCAGACTGGACAAACGTTGATCTGCGCTATTAAATTTAAAACAGAAAAAGAGGGGTTAAAGTGGGGTTAGGAGGACGAAAAATACTTTACAGCCTTTGGAGGAGGTTAAAAACTAATTAATGTTTCACAACTAGTTGCGAACAAGGAGGTTTCATTCTTCTTTCGCATCTGGGAAGGGATAAATACTGTGTATGTAAAAGTACAGATTATGCGCACATAAAATTAGATTTGACAACCGAGACGGTGGTAAATATTCTTGGGTATGGTTTAAAGTATAATTATAAAATTAAAGAAAAACTTTATAAATAAATGGGGAACGTACAAGTTTTGTTGACACCAATCAAACCGGACGTCGCTTCAATAAATTGGATTCCTCTATCGCGGACAAGTACCAAGTACTTTATCTATCAAAGGCTATCGGGAAGTCTAAACTTCAGCCTCTGACTCATGATTGCTGAAGTTAAACTGTAGTTAACTTTAGCTAGTGTAAAATAAGTGAAAAAACAAAATTATTAGCTTAATATGTGACAAGAGGCTATTTTATTTTTAAAAAATAAATAAAATAAACACACTTCACGGCTTTTAATCTCAAAGCAGTAAGTAATATTTAAATTTGGTTTAATTAGAAACCAAATTAATAACAAAATAAAATCTAGTTATATTCAATTATACCTAGATTGTAATGTTAATAGAAATGTGTTTTATTTGAAGAAAAAAAAGGAAGATACATACAATTACTACCGGAGGATATAGGAATTCGGATTGCGTATAACTAGCAATATAACGCATACGGAATCATTCCTGTTATTCCAATTCGCATTGCAGAGAAGACGGCATAAAATTTTATTACCCCTTTAAATAAGATATAAGGACATAACGTGATTAATCAACAAGGTAAATTGTCTACTGTGCCTCCCATTTTATATTGTGAACAGATGTTTCTGTGAAGTCGCTAATAGAGTAATTACAATAACATGGAACGTTCTCAGTTATGACAAATAATACTAGTAGTAAGACATTATTACTTTTTTGTTTCGCAGTATTATTTATTTGTTTTCGAATAGTAGGTAGATAAACTACTAAAGCAACTGGTTGTTCGAATGAGCTCGGATATTACAGAAAAAATACCAAGAATTCAAAAGAAAAATTGTTGGTATTCGTCTGGTTGTGCGAATGCGCTCGGATATTACGGAAATGCGAGCATGGACACAACTTGCGAAGGCCCATCTACACCACCGAGTGCCCTTGGACAGCGACAATATCAAGACACTAGCTGTACCGCGATGTTACTCACGTTATTTACCCGGGGAAAATCGAGACAAAATGTAGCACCCATGTCACCCGGGGATAGTGTAGCTACCCAACGTAAAAGGATTTTTTTAAATCGGTCCTGTAGTTTCAATAAAATCTTTCCTCTTTATAATGTTACTACAGATAAGAGACATTATACAGAGATAAATAGATGGACTTAGGTTTGCACAGAAGATTAAACAAGAGATGCGGGATAAGTAGGTGGATTGACAAGGGTCGAGGTTTTCTATTTCCGCCTCCGGAATAATGCTTTAGTGATGACTTAAGGTACTTGTTGTGTGTGTTTTATTTATCTATATATGAATTGTGTATGTATTTTATAAAATTATGCACAAAGTACGGTCTTTTGTATCGAGTGCCGAATGACATTGGAAGGTCGAGAGATGTGTCAAATTGTTTTCGCGTACATTGCTGGCCTTTGGAGCAGAAAAACCTCATAGACAATTCTCTAGCAATCTCAAGGTGGGTCGCATGCAACTAAGTCGAAGTATGAAAAGAGATATGTGTAAAATATCTCAGAATATATATTAGAGCCAAGAAGTGTTGTTGCGGATAGGCGAATAAATACAATTGATGTTAAAGTGATATGCAATGATTCATTGCATTCATTGCCAATGAATTATATAATATTACGAGCGAAGCATGATCCCATGTCCGCGCATGTCCCCGTACAAGCTCCTATTAAGGCGTACTACGTGAGTCACCGCGACGAAGCCTACACGAGCTAGATTTGTACATTGTTTCCACACTAGGTCGTAAAGTTTATAGGTTGTGACCTAAAATGTATGAAAATTAAATTACACGACCGACTTGTGGATATAACCTCCAACCTACATATGGTTAAGACTGTTTCACTGAACATTTACGGTGACATTGTTGCTGTTAAAAGCTAAATTATATTACATATTATTTTTGTTTTCAGTGACCAAAACACGTATTTATTATTACAAACTGGTCCCCGTAGTGTTACCTGAGTTTTATCCCGTTCTCGGGAATAATAAATTCGGGATAAATTATATCCTAATCATGGTTATCTACCTCCACATTAGTTTCGTCAATATTTTTTCGTGACAGAAGTAACACACTCAGTCATACAACACATTTACTTTCCAAACTTTCCCATTTCTAATATTTTATAGGATTAGGTAGGTACCTATTATTACTGCTGCTCCAGCTCTTCGAAATCTCTCAGAGGCGATGTTCGATCATGGACATTATTACTAGTAGGTAAAGTAAATTATGAGAAGATATCTCGTGATTCATACAAAAATAAAACTAGTTCTACATTTCGTCTCAGAAGATGACTTTAATAAATCATTTGGGGTAAATGTCGCGGGTCACGACCAACGGCTTCGCCATCAATTATGCGAGCCAACATGTGGAACGCGGAAAAATAATCTCAAATGTCAAATGATTCGCAGTTTTATGCACAACTCCAAGTTGCTTATTGTTTCATTAAAATTGTACAAACATTATATTGTACTAGCTTCGGTGGCATTATCGCGATATAAATTAATCTACGTTACTTTTAATACATCCATGATTATGTGTACAAAGAATCGTGATAATCGGTTAAGTAGTTTTCACGTGCAATCGTAACATAGGTACATTCACATGTATAGAATAATTAATAGGTATTATATAACCCAATACCTCGAAAGTAAAGAAGTACCTCAGACAAGTAGACTTCATCAGCACTTTTTTAGTCTTTTTTTACACCATGTTTTTTACTCTCCCCAAGACTGTGTAAGAAACAATCAAATTTGTCCAGTAGTTTCGTAGCTAAACAAATCTTTCCTCTTAATAAAATTAGTAGACATAACGAAATATTAAGTAGAAAAAACGTACAAATTCGGTACACTTTTTCAGTTTCAATTCAGTCTTTTTGCCACCATTTTCGTAAAAACATTTTCACGTGTCCCTCTTATGACTTGTACGTGATGATCGAAAGTTTGACAATGGAAAATAAAATCGGAAAACGAAAAATGGAGATGAAACCCTTCGGGCGCTTTTCTATAAATTACTGTCCCAAGCAGATTAAATTCTGTGGAACAACGTTTCCAATTAACTGGCTGGCAATTTGACAAACTTCGGGCACCTACCTACTAATTTAATTCGCTGAAGTAATATTTTGATGAATTATGTCAATTTAAACAGAATTACTTATGTAATTTCTTATGTTTGCAAACATCGGCTTTAATTCGAGGTCGTTAACGCGTATTCCAGCAGGAATATAATATATTTGGGAATATTTGATAGTCAACTATTATCATCCCGTTTGTAATTTGTGTACATTTCAACGTAAAATTTATAGCGTTTGTAATTTCCTTTTTCTATTCAAATTAAGTGCGACCTGCAAAGTACGACTATGTACGCTGCATCAATAAACAAACTAACGATTCATGAACACAAACACTCACGCCCTTTTATCCCGGAACGGCATAGACAGAGACACTAATCATTTGCTCGCGTTTCACCAGACGTATTCAACCCGTACGTGTGAGCCTATTACAACAATGAAGCCTTAACAACATTGTAATGACACCAGAATTCTCTACGAAATATTTTACTTCACGCTGCTAATGTGATATAATATTCAGAGCTTTTTAATTCACTTGCACATACCAACGAACCGTACGTTCCACGCAGGCACATGACGCAGGGATGCGACGGCCCTAAGGGAAATTCAAGGGTGAGGGTCATTGACCTCGCACCCCTCTCATCTTGCTGTTCGGGCATTACTGTACTGGTTTACCTTTGGAGACACCATTTCACTAGGATCACACAAAGGTAGTTCAGATAATTTCTCTGACAATGTCATGAGTCCATACAGATTACCGATATACTATTTAAGGTGGCCTTTATTGTTTATCTTTTTAACTATAGGTGCAAATGTATGTACTACAATAAGGCACCACTCTATAGCTCAAGTATACTCAAGTAAATTGGCCTAATCTTGATCATAATCAATCTCTATTCTGAAATATTATTGGTACCACTAAGAGGCTGTCCGTAGTATAAGTACACTGTTATTAATATCAAACTCAGTTGACTGAAATAAACACACAGAAGCAAACGATTATCTATTCTATTGCCATGTAATAAAGTATGTTTATGATAAACAAGCTGAAGATAATATTCCCAAAATCCTCTGTGAATCATTACTCACTTACAGGTGTAATAGGAAATAATATTCTTCCTCATAACGGAAAATATAAATAGACCCGGGAAACAGGTAAAATAAGGACACAAATACCTAGATGAAGATTGAATGAATACTATACATTTTTATACCAAAGTATAAAAAATGATGGTGCATTATTGCACGATTGTAGAAATAGAAAATGCAAAAATATTCATGTATATGTAGCATTATGATACCTTCCTATAATTCAGTTTTTCAATTATCATTCAAATTTTTCATGACAATGGATTTCCTCTAAGACGGCTGATTCAATTCATACACAAAATAGCAACGGCTTTGGCACTCCTGAAAATGTTCCAATTTGTAAGGTCTCCTTCGGTGGAATCCTTTGTTCATTTTTCATTCTTCGTCATCTTTTCTAGTGAACAAGCAACCGGGAAGGCAAAGTTTTATTTACGTAGCGTAGGTATTTTGCCTGCGCCTTCCCTCTGCGCGGAATGTTAACTGGGTCATGGAAATTTACGTAAAGGGTGATGTACATGTAATTACCATCACAGTACAATGTGTAAGTCAGTAAGGTAAGTAGTAAGTAAGTCAGCTACGGCTTCACATTTTCTTTAATTTGAAACTAAATCGACAAAACTGTGACATAAGTTTACACTGAAATGGATATTGGTCGTAATGAATCATTATACAAAATTAAACATTGAAATAATTTTAACCCATCCGACAGTGATCTCAAGAGCCGAAGTACCAAAAAAATAATACCAAATTCTTTTTTAAACGCATACATTATCCAGATTAATTTTGAACACATATAAAGACCCATTATTTCATAATGTTAAAACGAAGGAAATATCTAATATATAAAATTCTCGTGTCACAAGTTTTCGGTTGCCATACCATCAATACCCGAAACGGCTTTACCGAGATTTTCACCAAATTTTATATGCGATTCGAGTAAGGTCTGAGAATTCGGCTACTACCTATCTTTTTATTCCACTGCCCAGTTGTATTTCTCCCAATACACGGGGTACAAAGGCAACTTATTATGGCAAAACAAATGTTTGCCGGGACAGCTAGTTTATTTATAAAATACATTATAATTTCAGAAGGTCACTTAAACTTATTTTTAAATAAATGTACAATTCCTCATTTTATTTTTTAACGACAATATATGAACGTAAAAATAGTTCATTCCGTTTACCCACGTAGGCTTCATACAATATTTAGAGGTGCAATGTCCCGGAGTATAGGTGTCTAGACAGGTCTCGTTGACGTCACAGGATGACGCCGGAACGCTTACATATTAATTGAATCTTAGAAAGCGAAAAAGAAATTCTTCAATAGCATTATTTGAAGAAACCACCGATTACATTATAATGTTTTATCACTTTACACACGTGTTTGAGAAACACAATGCAGAAATCAGTACAGAAATACATAAAATATACCTACGTTTTTTTAAAAAATTATAAAACAATTAAGTTTTTAACCGAAAGTACATTTGGCTCTATTTTGCAATATAACCACCGCAACACCGACAAACGTTTATAAACATTCCGTCTCTTATAAAACACGAAATAGCGTGAATAATGCACAATGTTTGATGCGGATTTCGAGTGGCACAACTTGGAAACAAAAAGGCATGAAATCGGTTTCCCTCCAGCGAGCGGATCAATTTTCCGGAAAACCGAGTAGTTCGCGTACGTGGGGAAAATCATGCACTTTCCAAACACAACTTTGTTAAGTTAGGCCACTTGACCCCACGTACCAAACGAACTGACATAATATTTCGATAGAATACGTTAAAGAGGGATATATTACGGTCGGCCTTTTTGTTTGTTATTTTATTGTAAACTAGCTGACCCGGCAAACGTTACTTTGCCAATGTACATGATTAACAGTGTTTCTCTGCTATTATATGCATGTGTTATACATATAAACTTTCCCCAAGAATCACTCTGTCTACTAAAGAAAAGGATGGAGGCGACTATGTTTTATACGATGTATGGAAACGACGTTCTTGTCGCAATTTTATTATTGTGTGAAACTGGTAAAATATAACATTTTCACATAAAATTTGCGTAACAAAAACCAATTACCTTCTTCTCTTAAACAGTTTGTCCGCTGACGCGGTTCATACCATTTGTTGCATGTGCTGGATGCGGTATGAAGTTTGGAAACTTCCGTATATGTGGAACTAAAGCAAAGTTTTAGCTTGTGGTGGTAAGCCCTTACCGAAACAAAACTTGCCCCGCTCCTAGCCAAGTTGAAAGTTAGTCAAGTGCTCACTTGAAGTAATTATCCCACCACGCACGGGCATGAAATGTCAGAAACGTACAGTTGCGGAATAATTAAACTTAGAATAAAAGTTAAAGCAGAAAAAATAGTTGCTAGAAATCAATAGGTGAAATAAAATAATCGTATGCTTGAGGGTAAATAACAATGTATCTACTATACAATTTTTTTAAATCTTTCGATGGAGCTCGCAGATTTGGTAATATTATTTCTTTTTCATTGTATATACTTACTTATCTTTGGCTATGTACGCCCACTGAGATAAAACGGGATCAATGATAGCTGAGATCTTTGTTTTAAAATCAGAAATAGCTTTTATCTCTACACGTCTCGAGAGCATGTTCTTGTCTCTTGTTAACATTTTCCAAAGCTCAAAGAGAGATCTTGTTGATAGAACATTGTAAAGTCCTTGTAAGATTTCCAAGAACTGTTTGTATAGATAACGCTTTAGAAAAAAATAGATTACATTCTTGGCTTGAGTAAAGTTAAGACACTTCTGAAAATTTCTTTATATCGAGACTGTTATAACTACAGTAAATATATATATATATTTATTCGTAACGGGTAATCTTAAAAACAACTTATTATATTTTGAAAATTCTTGGATTGTCAAAGCTACGCTTCATAGTTACGAAATACCCATAGAATCATTACGGGGCAAGCACAAAAACATATAAGTTAATTATTCTACTCTAGAATCTAAGTTTTTTGAAGGTCCATGTACGTAAATCAGTCAAAAGTGAGTACTTGTAAAAGTAAATACGTAGAAATTATTGAAATACTTCCTACAGTAATTTCGCTCAAAGCAACAGCTCACAGTCGCGTACCCAAACATAATAGAGCTCTATTTTCGTTGCGATTATGTACAACGCAGATCCGTTGAACTTTGCAAACACGGGGGGTGTTCAAGGGAATGTCAGAGGTGAATTCATTAGGAAATGTCAGTAATCACGTAGCGCACGTGGCACAGTCCTCGAAACAATATTGTTCAGTAAAAGGAATGTCAAAATCCATCCTCAAAGGAAGATATAAAAATAATGTACAGCATTTACTCCAATTAGTAAACGACAATTTTCCGACAAAATCTTGGAGGCTCAAGGATACAAACAACTTTGCAATTTCCGCTTAAATTCTGCCAAAAGTAACAGAAACTTTCTCTGAAAACAATCCCGGTACTTGTCGAAACAGCAACTAACTAAAAGCCGAGTGGGTGGGTCGAGGTGTTCGTTTCAACTGACTTGCCTACTAATTTTAAAGCGAGTTCAATAGACAACTCCTGCTCAACGTTGATGCTATAGCAAATATAGTTCTACAACCTTTCTAACACAGCTCAGTGAAACTATCTACCACGTGAATCTACAAGCGTAGCAGGTAGTTTTAACATCTATGAAAATTTCTTTGTAGGGAGGGCCAGGAAAAGTTGGTTGCTTGTTAGTCTATATATCTCTTGCCACCACACATAACCTTTGAAAGCCTGTCGAACGGTCAAAGGGTTCCGAGCCAACGAGCGAAATGGGCCGTATTCACGCGCGAAATGAGAAGTCTTAGTCCTGGAAAAAAGGTCTATCTATTAATACAAAGGAGTGTCACTTCCCCTTTCATGTCATAATATTCTACATGAAGTGAAACTTCAATGAATTGAAATATCTTATGTCAAATAAAAACAGTGAAGTTCTGATTTGGGAAATAAAATATGCTACTACCTGTATTTCTTGTATTTAACAACAGAAGGAGGAAGGAGGTTTCCATGCAATTTTATCAGGCGATAAACGTCGGTAGAGATAGAAGAGCCACCACGTCTCCGGCAGTATCTGTCTAACTTCAACAGATAGTTTTCAACAAAAAAAGGACGCACTTCACCAAAAAACTAAAAAATAAAAAGAAGTCCGTACTATTTTCGAAGTTTCTCCTCGATTCCTCTGGGATGGATAATCATGGAAACAACAATTCTTGACATATCAGAAAAGGATGATCAAAATTGGTTAATGTGTAGGCAAGGTTGAAATGAGCAATCGAATCAGACATTATTTTCTAACATTGGAATTATTGATTTCACCAAGTTGATTAAATCACAGTAGGTACCTACATCACTACAAGAAATTCCGGTTCACATACTAATGATAAGTAAACAACGCAGTAGTACAATAAATGGTCAACTCTAAAATCCTTGAAATCAAATTTATCACTATGGATAAAAAAGTGAATAAATAATTAAATAAAAAGTAAAATAAGAGGTATTTTAAGAAGATCAAAGCTTTGAGGGTGAGGATCTATTTCGGATATCCGAGCCGACGAGGGTATCTGTGTAATACTCACTGAGTAATGTTAAAAGCTAAAAGTTTCAATGAAATCTTGTTATCCAAAATAGAACAGACGATAGTCGCGTAATGTCGATGTCGCCTATGTAGATGTCAGTATCTGTGTAACCTTTTTGGGGCAGGCGTACCTATCATTGCTAGGAACTCTTTAAACATAAATTTTGTAACAACTGGAACTGAGGTAAACTTGTTTGCAAATTAGTGGCAACACTACAATAATTCTAATGGTGATAATGTGTGAAGTAATCACATTTTTATACACGTTTATTGAGTAATATAACAAGACAAATTTCATTACTATAAATCAAGCACAAGGTTAAAAAGTAAATCTGCATGAGATTTACTTGTGACAGATTGATTTTTCTAAAAAAGGGATGGGTAGATATTCCTCAATCCTACCTAAGAGACGGATTTCAAGAGTAAGTCCTATGGTCCTCCATCCATTGCTCTTGTAAAACATTAAGTTGCACAAGGACTGGGCAATGTGCCTTTGATGCGGCGTATTGGATGCGAGCCAGAACTGGAGCACGAAACGTCAACCGTTATGCATTGATGATGGACTGATAACGCAGCGGAACCATTTTTATTCTTCTGAAGCTGCAAAATTATGTACAGGATTTGGAATATTTTATTTACATTTACTATCAATAATTTATTTAAAAATATTATGCGATGATACATTTTTCGTAACGTATATTCTTGGAAAGTTTTTAACAGGCTTTGGTTTTATTGTTGTATTTCGCTCATTTTGTAAGTCACCAAAGAAGGAAGAAATAGCATTACAGGTGTGTCAAAAATAATTAATGATTTATAAGTACAATCATACTCATAAATGTTGCACACCAAAACCGTAGTTGTTTACAGTCGTCGTCAATTACACTTTCCCCTCTGATCATTGCGGAACTCGCACCACCATACGGAGACACTTTATTCGTAATATGTGTGCAGACTACAAACATTTTAAATAGATTCAAAAGTTAAGAATGCAGTATGCAAAGCAAAAGATAGCACCACATTATAGCACCACATTTTATTATGCCGTCTATTTGTATCGCTTGTGCCAATTAGTATAGATTGGTCTAGCAAAGCTAGTTTTCCATAAAATTGCATCTCATTTAAAAACGTAGTATAATCATGTATAGAGTTCAGGGTCTAAGTACGAAAGTACAACCTTAGATCAAGTGTTCTAGATAGATTTTCAAGGAGGACTTGGGACTTTCATTTTCTTACTTCTTTTTCTCAAGAACTTTTGAAATAGAGTGTATTGTTCTCAGTAAGCTTCTACACAGTCGTAAATTCACATAATATGTTGTTACAAGAGTAGATAAAGGTATACTACAAACCAGCATTTGATATTCCTCTCTCCAATATAATCCAAAAAACGTCAACCCATTTGTTTCCATATTGACTATAAAAGATAAAATATGTTGCTCTTTTTTACTTTGGAAACATTTGGTCCAAACTGAAATATAGGAGTACTACACATAGGCTTTCGGACAGATGAAGTATATTTTTCCATTTTCGATACAGTATATTTTTTTAAGGTTACCTTTGCCTCCTAAAGTCTCTCAAACAAACAAGCACTCACGTCCGTAATCCTCAAAAGGTGGTAGACAGAATCTTAGGATCATAAGGACCCCTCAGCCACATTAAGCATAATAAGGAGTTAAGAATGTCAATGTGGGCCATCAGTTACTAGTCGCTAGCTCGTACATGAACCCTTAATTTCCAGATCCCATAATCAACTCCTACAACATGTTAGGTAGAAAGACGATGACAATGATCTTCTCATAAAAAGTGATATCGACGGTTCGGGGTAAATAAATAAGCGACATTTTGGGCCAAATTGAGTTATGAATGCCATCCTACTTAGATTTTTTTTCTCTATCGAATGAGCTCACTCCCATAGCTCTAAGCCGATTTTTATAGTCGCTTATGCCCTTGATGATTTATCCACACTTTTTTTTTCATTTGATTTAAACGACCAGTTTTAGCTAAAAGCTTCCTCGATAAATGGTCTATTCAACACAAAAATATATTTTCAAATCGAACCAGTAGTTCCTGAGATTAGTGCGTTCAAACAAACAAACTCTTCAGCTTTATAATATTAGTATAGATATCTTAGTCACTACATCTTCTTTCAAACCGCAACTTTGTCTTATACTATTGCTTATTCTGTCAGTTTTATAATGCAATATAATTGTCAAACAAAGCACAGGACGAGACATTCCACTTCAGAGGCTATGGAAGCTCAAAGCGGTCACGAGGGGCACTACAAGGCACAAACGCGTAAGTGGCCAACTCAGCGCATACCTAGTCAAAGCCAACATACCACAACTATGCATGGTATTCTATAATACGCATCCACAGTCACCAAGAATGTAGCTCAAAAATAATTAACAATGAATACGTCATTATCATGTGTGAGATGCACTAAATACAAAGCAAATTGCCCATTATTATACAAAAATATGTGGAGTTTAAAACAAAAATTCTTGATAATCGGACGAAAGGTTTGAGGGCAAATTCTAACATTCCAAGCTAAGATTACTATACTGTTTTGTTATATTTTCTTGAGATTTAAATACGTATGCCTTACGGGGTATTTGGAGTGGAGTTCACCTCTACTACATTATATGGCTCGAAGACACGGCATAAGAGGCGCTCTAAGAGACATTATTCCGAGCACTAGTTTGTCACGGTCGTCAGCTGGTAAAGAGTTACTCCTCATCTGTTTCTCCGTGGAACCATAAACTTAATATCAAAACTAGTGAGAAATACTCTTAAAACAAACGTCTACATTTTAACATTTTATGCGGTGGCGTGCAATTGGAGAAGCCTATGTCCAGCAGTGGACAAGTATGGGCTGATGATGATGATGATGATGCGGGTTCACTCTTGTCTTGTGTTCTTTAACATTATGTTTAAAGAGAAACACTCGCGCATACATGCAGTCGAACTCGATCCCATAATCATCCGATTCCACGAGGTCCACATGAATAAAAAATATACATTCGAATAAACAGAATTGCTGCACCAAGCAGCAGGTGTGATCTGACCCGACTTTAGGTACGTAAATGCTTTTTTAGTTCGACCAAAACCCGCAGCACTAAAAATAAGAGGCAAGATGCGTCTTCATTGTCGTAGGTAGTTGGTTGGCGCAGTCCCAGCGCTGTCTGTGATGTGGGTCAGCCACTGCGGCCCACTGCCCCCTTTCTTTGTAGTAGACAAACTTCCCAACACTTTGTACGCTGGTGGTCTACAAGAGTTGAACCACGCTATTGTACACCGAGCTAGTACGCGTAACAACGCACACGGAATGCCGGTCCAAATTATTTTCGCTCGTTCTCTGGACATAATCTGACAAAGATTTTGAGCCACTCCGGTTTCAGATACTTGAAGCCCCAGAGCTCTGGAGA
>SJJU01011628.1:0-11174 GCA_012932125.1 Conopomorpha cramerella
TGTAACTTACCTTATGGATAACGACTTGATAGTTTGAAACAATTTTCCAACTTAACTTAATGTTCAAAATGTATGCAAGTAATGACCCGTTACACTCTAAATGTGTTAAACGAAACCCGGCGTTAATGGTACTACAGACAATGCAGAATATAATTTCCACCACTGACTTGTACTACTGACACGGAGCGAAAACTCGGAATAATTGTCACATGAAAATGACGTAATCGTGTACCGCGTAGAGTCGATAATCGAATGAAGTGTTACTCTTGTGTTACAAGAGATTGTGTTGTCTTTTGGTACATTGTTGGTGTTATATTTTATAGTACAACTTTTAGTTAGTGTTGTGTTTGTTAGCCAGCGGTCACTGTATCACCTAATGGCGTTGGCTAATTTGAGTAATGTATGCAATAACATGTTGAAATTTAAATATAAGAGAAATATCCCAGTGAACATGTTATTAACACCCTACCTGCTTTGGAAATAGATGCTATTTCACTATGACGTTAATCCATTGGCATTTGTGACGATCATTCAATGATATTGTAAAGTTACATTTATATACAAAACACGAAGGGGTGATGCCTTGGCGTATTTCTCGACATCAGAAGTATAAGGTCGGATGTGTTATTTTGTTAATTTACAGGAGAACGTTAAGAATATTGTGTTAATAATCCGTTAAGAATGTCGTAAACTAAAAAGAAAAGAGTGAACCTATTAGTTTAATTTCTTAGATAGTTTAACAAGCTACAGCTCCATATTAAATCTTTTATTGGAAAAACAAAGTGATTTACGGCGTAAATTCAGATCCGACCTTATGCTTCTGACGTCGAGATTTATAAACAGCTAACTTTGTGTCATGGATTAGTTCATCTTCACTCCGGGGTGTCGGAAGGTGAACTTGGAAATGATTAGTGGGACTAACGGATGAAATCACATGAACATGTATAAAATGTTACAACCACCCCTGTTATTGCCATGCTGTAGTACTTGCAAGTCACAAGCAGCAGTAAAATGGTGGTATTGGAAGTGCGGGGTCAATAGGTACAAACTGTTTAAAACTATATGAAAATAGATCATTTTGTAATGAAACGCGAACAGACATTATAACGCAATATTGTTCACCGGGTATATAGGCGCGAAGATAATCAAAGACTAGCTCGAGCTTACCTTTGTTATTTTACTCGACGTTTCGACGCAGTTGCGTTCGTCATGGTCACGAGTGGACATCAATAACAAAGGTAAGCTCGAGCTAGTCTTTGATTATATTCGCGCTTATATACTCGGTGAACAATATTGAGTTATATGAAAATACACCTACATTGTTTTCAAATGTATATAATGCGTATATTATTACACTGGAGTTTATAACTTTCGTATTATATTATTTAAATAAACTAATATAATAGGAAAAGAAATGAATAGTTTGTTCTAGTTGACCCCGCAATGCCAAAACACTTCCATTTACAAGTACATACAATATTTTTGAACTGTTATTATTTTTATTTCTCTTTAGCTTTGTCACATAATATTATGTACGTACTTTATTATCCCAGTGGATGTTTTTCTAATTAGTCGCAGTTTTTGTTACCAAAATTGGTCTGACAAATTGGATATACCATTCGTTTTCATTCCCAGTTTTGGATAAATATATCTGTTTTTTTTTTCAGTTTGCAACACATTAAATAGGTACATTTCCATACAGTGACTCGATATTGTAAAATTTATTTTAGTGCGTGTTATATTTTGTTATGATGTGAAACCAGTGTCATTATAATGTTCAGCGTGTGATGTGCAATGAACACTGCCCTTCAATATTATTTACCTGACAGAGTGTTACAGTGGTGTTCGAACATTGTAAGCGCCTTCCCGTCTTGCTACAACAAGATACGTGGTTATTCCACTAAGTAGAGCGGGGCACCTGCAACTACGCGCTATTCCAACTCGGGTAACGTTGCATTTGCTCCGTTGAACTATATTTACAAGTAACAATCTTGTTTAAGTTTTTTTGATAGTTTTTGTCTGGTTACCTACTTTTTGCTAAGTTTACGAGTACATTTAATAAATAATTTGCCTTCAATATATGCTTGTAGTAAGACGGATCAGGGTTTTAGTGTAAATTAGATGAGGTTTGGCGATTTTATCTATTTGATACCTTAGTTATAATCGTTATAAATCCTTGTACTTAGTTTTTAGTACTTATATGATTTACCTGTAATATGTATACAGTAATAGTAAAATTGTAACATAATGATGTTGCCAGAGAGGATGTCAAGTGATGCCTGGTACAAACTATAGCGTAAGTTTCTGTAAAAAGTAGATTTCATGATCCCTTAGTAAGTACTGAAATAATTTTTCGGATTAAAAGGTATTCCTTATATTAAAGGGGCACATGATTTTTTCTAGACAGAAAACGTATAAAGAAATAACTAACATGAGAGTGCTTGCTGGACCCCTGTGTGCTGTTTTTTCATCCGAAAAATGTAGTCTTCAGTATTCTCGAATTTAATATCGTTAAGATTTAAACCTAAACATCTGTAAACTAAGTAGTGAACACACATTTGTTGTAATCTTAGTACGATACTTGCCTCCCTCTTCTGAATAACATGACTATGAATGGAGACAAAACTGCATTAGCATTGAGAGAACCTTCTATGAATACGAATGTCAGACTACACTTGGGATTTTCACTGCTGGCCCTTCTCGAAATAATTAATATTTTACTAATAAAACAATTTTATTAATCAGAACTCATCTTTTATTTGTAATTTTATTACTAGGCTCACTTGGTTAAATTAGAGTGGTGACGTACACCCTATGACGTTGGTGTGCATAACGGAATATCTATGAAATATAATTGATATAATTGGGTCATACGAAGTTGAAGTATCTGAGAACTGACTAGCATCCTACGATAACCCTGACGTTATAAGAAAACTAACGGAAATACATTTAACACATCCTAGTTAAGAAGATTTAGTCCCTCAATGCCGACTCTCCCCACAATGACTACATATTGAACTTTTCGTACAACTTGTCTCGCCAACTATGCCAATATTTAAAAAATTACTTACAGGAGATCACTGAATGCCGACCTTTTGATATATTGTTAATCCTTACAAAAAATAATAAAGTTGGCATATTGACTATTTGACATTGGAAACAAATAAAGAATAGGCTTTGACCGATTGTTGGCAATAGTCGGCTTTTGTTTTAAATTTGATAATGTTGGCATAGCGGGACAAGTTGTAAGAAATGTTTAATAAGTAGTAATTTTGGGGAAAGTCGGCATTGAGGGACTAAATCGTTAAGAAGTTCTATGCAGAGTTCACTAGGTCTATAGGACTACAGAAATGGGGGAAATACTGGATATTGCACTTGGTTACGTACATCGCCTCAAGCCTGGTTCCCAAATAGAAGTTAACTTGTCACTAATAATTTTAAAAAAACCTTACTAAAACCGATAAGTAAATGAAAAAAGAGCCGGTAAGGGGTTTCAGAGCAAACACAATACTTGCAATCAAAAACCTTAACAAGTCTTAAACGACAAAATGAAATAACAGCTCTAAAAGACATGCTTCGGTGAGTCGGGCATATCGAGAGTGGACTTGTGTTTTGATAGAGTCAAGGTCTACAAGGAATTCGGCTGATTACGTCACTTTAGCAAATAATCCCATACTCAAAACCTTAATATTTTCGTGAAATGTCCCGTTCGCTCCTTACCCCAAAATATACACCTTTCCCACCGTTTACAATGCATGGTTTTGTAGCTAACAAACATGAAGTGGACGAGTAGTACAATGCATTGTTTTCACATACTTTCATTTATTTTAGTAGGTGTTGGAAGTGGCCACTGTGTTTTACAATACAATATTAGAACTTTTATTTTTAATGGAAGTAGGTATGCAGTTTTTCTTGTTATTAAAATAATGACATGGTTCCTAAGAACATAACTTCTTATGTCTTATAGTTTCATACTTTCCCATACTGGCCGATTTGAATGATATGTATAGGTAATCTCTTTCTTACTTTAGATTTCACTTCAGTCTCCTTTTCCACAGTACATTTGAAGAAATACATCTACAAGATCAAATTAAAAATGTTGGCGAATCTTGAGACAGTCACTTGACTCCGCTGATCGGTAAGTTTGTTCGTTTTCTTGTTTCTTGGGAGTCTCGACTCAGGGTGGCTTGACTCAGGGAGTCAAGACTCAGGGTGTCTTGAGGGAAAACTGAGTGAATCTCTCGAGGTTCGCCAACGTTTTTAATTTAACGTTGTATATTTACTAGGTGACCTATCTTTTTGGATATAGTCATTTTCTGTCAAAGCGAACTCTGTTAAGACAAATTCTTTTCCCGTAATCCTACTTTTGCCCACCTCATTTTTATTTTCCTACAAAGAATACATGCCTTATCATTGAAAACGATGGCAATGAAACCGCAGGGGATGAAAGGTAGGTACAATGTAATAAAAGTCAACACATTTGAACAGACACCAAATTTAATAATAGGAATATGACTATGCTAAGTGAATGACCTATGAACCATAGGAGTGGAGGGTCGGTGCTTGTGAGGGCGGAGGCGCGAGCGGCCCGAGCCCCGCCGCCTGACTAGAGGGCCGCCCGCCCCCGCCCGAGCGCGCCGCCCTACAGCGAGCGCACGCCGAGCGCATACTCGTCGCATACAACATTCATATCCGTCTAATTAAACAAAATCACAGTAAAACTAATTAAAATCAAACACCAATATCAACAACGTTTTTAACATAACAAACTATTGTGTATAACTTAAAACAGGATTGAATACTTAGAAATAATCGTAGTGATTTACAATAAATATTGGATTTGTTGCACTTGCGGCGTCACTTTACAACAGTGAACACAAGACGAGTGAGGAACACAGTGTAGTAGCGCGGATACTGCGCTAAAGCTAACAGGGAAGCACAGATTACCAACAACAAAATAATGTGTCCTGATTGCTGAAGAGGATATCACATGGCTGGGGCTTGCGGAGCTGAGGAACACCTCTTAGTACGTACAATATGGAAGTAAGAAGATATCAGATACAATTTGATAAAGACGCCTTACAGTAGTCAGCGGTAGAAATAATCACAGTTCATAAGAGTCGGTACAATGACACGGCATAAATGACTTCCAAGTAAATGATACATTGTATAGGAATACATTTGATTAGATTTTTGAGCAACATTTGACGAAATACAAACTGAAATAACATTATAAATTAATATGTATTTATTTACCTATCATTTAGATTCGCCAGTACCTCACGGTGACTTGTAAAATAAATAAATCAAATATCTCTCACTTTATATTAAAGGTGCGGACGAATCCAAAGTACAGTTGAAGTTCATAAGATTCAATTTAACGCTTTGTACAGTTACTATGACTAATGTCAACATAAAATATAAAATCGTCATAAACTGACTTCATAAGAATATTTGAATACAGTTCCAAAAGATAGACAGCTAAGAAACACGACAAACGAATACAAGTATAACAAACATCCGTAATATTCAATGTGGACAACTTTTAAGATTGTGATCTCCAAAATATAGTTAACAGTAATCATATAAGTAATATAAAAATACAGTGTGACACTTTGCGCAGGTTTTCTTTGAGAAGAACAATAAAGCACATCGCCGTCTCAGAAAAACTCGTCGGAAAAACTGAGAAAATTCCTTTAACTTCCATCAGCCGCGCCTACATAAATACAATTCAAGTTACCTACGTTAATTCGCTAATTTCAATATAATTTACTAAATAAACAATGCTAAGGAATATAATATTTTCTCCAACGAGTTTCGACGGCGAGCTGTGTGAAGTGATCTTTATCCTTACAAATTATAATAATTATGGCAAAAGAAAACATTTCTCTTTAACTGTAGAAACAGTAACTAAACGACCACGAAATAGTTGGTGATAAAATGTGGTTTTGTTGATAATAATATTGTAGACTCGACTGGGGCGATGAAAGTGCAGCCACTATTGAGACTCCATTTTATTAATTTACTGAAAGTACAATATTCTACCAACGTTTTCGGGGTCCTTTGCGACGATATTTGGTTGAAACAGACTGGCATCAAACACACACTTGTAGTTAGGCAGGCTTCACCATACAGATATTGCCGACTAAAAGTAATATTGCGAGCAATGAAATGTAATAGCTATTTCTATGTGGGTGATAAGGAATAACCTAGGAAGCTGATTGATTCTGATTGTATGAAGTGTACAATGTATTAAATCTTAAATTTATTTTTCTTGTACTATTCGTATATTATTATCTGGTTATTAACAACGACCAAAAGTCACTCAGTAGGTTGTGTCACAAACATAGGTGTTCGCTTCCTAGAGCATTTCCTTATCGCCCTGTGCATCAGCCTGTAACGTATACAGGCATACTCATAGAAACGCATATTCATATTCTCACATAGCAATTGCTCTAATGACGAGATTGCTGGCAATCTGCAATCGAGAGGACTTATTCCGAGTGAGGTAAGATTCAATTTACCGTATTAAGCGTAATTCATGTATTTCTTTATTGTGCGTGCAGAGCCTGCCACTAACACTCAAAGGGAAATCATCGTCTGGCCAGTTATTATCATTAAGAAACTTCTCATGTCACTACGAGTTAATCCTCAACGCATCGGATAGATGGCGCTAGAAGCAAAGTGACGTGAAGCACCGACGACCACGTCAGTCACAATCTAACTACCTACATTATAGTACAGTCAATTAGGCTATGTCCCATTTGTTCTGTAACACGAGTTTCACTCTCCCACTAATCCTAGAGAATGAAAATCACTCGATAACGTCATGTTTTACAGAACAAAAGGGCATTGGCCATTAGTATGGGTGGATGCAAGCTCGTGGTACCGGGCGTGCGAGGCTGGTACCCTGACTCCGGTCCCTGAGGGATCACTACTGTATTTGTAAACATAGTACGTATACATGAGCGAAACACACACGCCGCGCTCTTTATCTAAACATCGGTTCATTGCATTTATACACGGAAGAAGTGTGACGAAATATCTATGCAGTACAGTAACGCTGTTCCTCCGAAACGTCAGTATTATTCCTCTTTGTTACATACTTTGGGGTACAATATTGTAAATAATATGTAACTCTAGTTACATGAGAATAAAACAGTAGTAGTACAACTATAAAACTAGTCAACAGATTAAGACGAACGTCGCGTGTCGGCAGTTGTACCTACACCCGCGGTGTGTGCTCAGCTCAGCGCTGTTGTCCTGTATCCTATAGATATGGCGAGAAATTCGATTTTATCTT
Source organism: Conopomorpha cramerella (assembly GCA_012932125.1). Lineage (NCBI taxonomy): Eukaryota > Metazoa > Arthropoda > Insecta > Lepidoptera > Gracillariidae > Conopomorpha > Conopomorpha cramerella. Next base: position 7,304 of record SJJU01011628.1, read on the forward strand.
AGAGTACACTTCTTTAATCTATTACGGTGACACATGGTGTAACAGAGAGAGATAACATTGCTAATTACTGCACAAATATGGTGCTTTATGAGAGCTATTTTATTTTAACCCATTAACGCCCAGAAGAATATTTACTCTTTTATTGATTTTGACTTTTATTACCAAGTAATAGAGTTTAAAAAACTTGTCAGTTTCCGAGTACAGGAGCACACGCAAGGTAATCTGAGGTGGCAGCACTGTCGCTGGTATTTGACCTTAACGTTCGCATCTTTGTCACAATATCAATATTTCACAGCAATAATATTACATTCATGAAATTGATGTTTAAACACACTTATGTGTTTCTTTTTATTGACAAGCACTAGCGACGATGCGCCACCTAGCGAGATAAATCGACATTGTTTGTGTATCTATTCATTATAATGTTCTTATTGTGTCAATAATTGTGATGAGCGGCTAGAACTATTCACTTGACAAAACAAAAATTACTGGCACAAGTCTTTTACAAAAGAATTTCTCTTGTGTTACACTATTTCGACATTTGTGTGGCCAAAAACAGCTTAATAAAAGAATCAAGTTATTTTAGTGAATGAAAACATCTGCGGGCCTAGTTTCGTACTTGCATCGCTTTGGTATAGTAGCGTCAATCGATGTAGGCGCATTGTTGGTGTCGCAGCTACACCGGAGCGATGCAACTGAGAGAGTGACAGCGCACGTGGCCCCATGTTGGACATTCACTTTAGCTTGAACGAAATCAGTAATGTCAAGCTGTCTGCGACATGATGAAACGGCTTCATACAACTGAACGATGGCCTCGATTGAAGAACACAACAATACTGTGCTCATGAAGGTGAACCATAACACAATCTACTGGTGTAACCATGACAATGTCTACGTCCAGGGACACATCATACGGGCGTCGGACTGACTCACAGCGCTCCCCACTACCTACATACACAATGTATACACATCTACGGTAACATTTATAACACGTATAGCATCTCACTATACCATACAATATTCTACCTACACTTTATATGTTGATTTACGTACACCGGCAAACGTGATAACATACGCTTCACTTATTCATAATATAATAATATTATACACATTTTTTTTTCAAGGCAAATACTTAGATTTTCTAATAGAAAATAATGGCACGGGGAAAGTTTGTAAATGAATAGAATATTCAGTATACGATTGTTAAAAGTATAATTTAAAGTCATCAGCAATAATATATCAGATTCGTTTAACAGCCATAGTTTGTTTTTTTTTTCTTTAAGCATACGAGGATGCGGTCAGGCGTCCTAACTCTTCATGATGCAACATAAATAAAACCTTTTATTGTAAAGCATTATACATCAGGAAAAGTAAACAGTTATGGAGACGTTATCTGGAAGCTGGACAAGGGATACATGCGGTGAGAGACAATACCTATATATATCACCTTGTTTTAATCAATATTTAAGATACTGTGTGACGTATCTACTGTTCAGTAAGAGTAGTAACAAACATAATATAATATATCAAAGACCTAATGATAGGTTTTAATCGCGGGAAGAACGAATATATATCTTGCAATTTATGAAATTCGTCTTAACTGGATAGTCAAGTATACATTTTCTACGGAAGTAATATTGAACAGTGTAACAACATAACTATCAACTAGGCAGAAGAGTGCTGTGTACTGGAGCGACGCGAGCGACGCCGCGGGGCGCCTCACACCGCCTACCTACTTAGAAAGAGAGCACCAAGTCGAAACTATTTACAACAAACACTACGTGCACACGCCCACGAGCCATCTCACACTCTCGCTTGCAACATTCATCACGAGTAAAGCACTTCTGTTGCCCTAGCATGGTACAGCGCGTGACAAGACATCCATCACTTCGCCATGCGCGTACCACTTGTCGTTGTCGCTAGGGCTTCCATTCTTAACGATAACGTAAGCGCTGTCGAGCGCTACATTCACTCTTCTAATCTTAATCGATAGACGATAATTCACTGTTAGATATTATCTCACTACAAATTATTTCATAAGTTATGTTATTTGTCGTTGAGATAGCAGTGTTCAGTGCTATGGCGACACGACTATTGCACTACAGTGTAAACACAACATATTATCATAAGTATAGTTGCCGTAAACTGGCACGTTCTATATCACTAGATACCGACTCGGTAAGTTATCAATGACTAGCGCGAACACCGGCGGCGATAGCATGGAGTTTGTCTTGTCGACTGTGACATCGGCGACAAGACGCGCACCCCCATGCTAAGGGCACCGTGCACGAGGCATCGGCGATGGCAAAATATCGCCCGGGCGGACTAAATTATTGCTGTTATATTAGACATATCTGGCTGAAAGTACGCACTTGTTGTAGGAAAAATGCTGAGCTGTTACAACGTGTCTGTAAAGTGAGAGAACTAAAATCATTTACTTTGGTTGAGTTCCTAACTTTGATAGTCTTCATGGAAGCATAATTTTCGGCCTATAATTCAAATAGTTTATGTAGCTTGATTTCTTTGTTTCAGTGCTGACATTGACAGCATTATCTCCAGTCCAGGTACAGTCGACCAAAAATCTGCTCTACCACCCTAAGGTTGAAACTCATATGAATGTCATTAAACATTAAGGTTCATTGTTCACTAGTCACAATATACCAACTCTACCTTATTGATGTTTTAGTGACACAGGAAGTGTCATCGAAACTGATAGACCATGTTCTTGGCCGACCGTACAGTGACGTTGTACAGCTCAGCACATTCCCCGCAGTACTCGTGGACTCACTGTATCACACTCGATAAAATAACGTCACACGCACAAACAGTCACACTATCCCATATTATATTCACTAATAACACAACTGGGGCACCGATATTTGATCTACATGACTAAATGCCGCGCGGGCACGACTCGACCGTCGCGTGATGTTCCATCGTTTAATTCTTCGAGCTGGAATGTTACCACTACAGAATCACTACCGCTACAGCTACGACCCTACTGTTAGATTGACTGACGTCAGCCAATCAATAACCCGATACTGACAGCAAAACGCTACGTCAATCTTCGCAAGAATACTATATCCGAAATTGTGCGAATCGATATAGACTCTATATCCTTATATATTAAACAAGATCACTAACCGCCAAATAAAATGTTTAGTTATAGAAAGGAATACGTATGTAGCAACCTGTCAAAGGCTTGAGATACAGGCAATATGTGCCTCCAAATTCAGAGTTATTCCGTCTTTCGCTTTGTAAAACATGGAAGCTACAAATTGTTTGTTTAAGTACTTCATGGGGTGAAGATAGAAGGCTCCCTCCTTCCTTGCGGGATCTAGGCATCTAAATCATCACTAAAACATATCTAAATCATAGGAATCGAAGCGGTGTGTCAATTCCTGTAAATATGCCTACACGCTACTCACTTGTAAGAGTACATTCATAATGCTGTGACGTGTCGAGCGGCTAAGCAACGTTCAAACGTGAAATAAGACAATAATCAACTCGCCTCTTGCCACTTTCGCATTCCGGCGTCGTTACCAAGCTTCACATCAGAGTATTACGAGGGCACTACTGAACAACCCATTGGAATTTCATTAGTAGGTATACATATCTACTTCTACATAGACAGATCATTATAACGTTCCCGTTCAACTCGGGAGGCAGTACACGCGATGTGCCGTCGTGTAGTGGAGGCAGTATAGTGCTGGCGCGTCGTGTGAGCGCGGCCTTAACCGTCGCCGCCGCCGCCGCCGCCGCCGCCACACAGCCGCTCCACCTCCGCCAGGTCCTGGAGACGTATTGTATGGAAGATGTATTATGAGGAATATTCTGTCAACATCTTCCTTAACACTTAACTGGGGAGTCT
>SJJU01011630.1:0-15450 GCA_012932125.1 Conopomorpha cramerella
GGGGAAAACGAGGTCTCGAGTGGAGACCGCGTCTCGGCAAACGGAGTGTAGGACGCCCTCAGGCAAGGTGGACTGATGATATACGCAAGATGGCTGGCAGAAGCTGGGATGCGAGAAGCCGAAAACAGATCACAGTGGCGTGCAATTGGAGAGGCCTATGTCCAGCAGTGGACAAGTATGGGCTGATGATGATGATTGATGTTCGTTTTATATTGTACAATCTGATAATGAAAAAAAGAATGTTTTCTATTACAGTGTTTAGCAATAATTATACACTCACGCTTGAGTCACAAAAGTACGTACTACTACCTACTAATTTAGGTGTTACGTACTACCTATTTAGGGGGGTAAATTGCTAACTATATAAATAAACAATTTAAGATCAAGCAAGATTAGTAATACATTACATTAATGGAGAAACTACTTGTTCCAGGTCGGCAATCGTCGAGAAGGTAGAAGACATCGATATTGATGGTGATTGTGTTCTGAAACTTTTGGACGAAAGCCGAGAGCATGGATCAACATTTGAAACGTTAAAAGTAAGTTTTATGAATCCTGTAAGGTACGTCAGTTCTTCATAAAGATTGTAACAATCTGTATATCACACTTTTTTCGTTTTTTACTATGGTTTCTTGGGGATTTTTTTTTAGTATCATGGAGTGAGTGACTTTCTCGAGTACCGCCAATGTGTCCTATAAATATCGTCCGGCAACACTGACCGGAAGATATTTATAGCACATAGACACTGCTGATTGCTCGTGACATTTCTGGCAATACTGAAAAATTGCAATTTTCTGGGCCCTTGTTTTCGTGTATAATATTAGGATATTCATAGATGGCGCTAACTGAGGAACTCGTTGTTTATCTTTTAACTGAGTGCAGGGGCTTTTATCCTTTCTGCCATTAGTCAAGTCTATGCCAGGGTCAAAGTCTGTCGTCAAATTGGTCAAATGCACTTCTTTTTATGTACACAAAAAGGTTGACGATACATGTCTCGGCTCTAATTTTAATTTCCACGGCTTACAGATGTTTACATAAAAAAGTCAAATGCAAAGAGCCACCTCAAAATACTTGCCAGTATATAAAATAAAACGTTCGTGAAATATTTTCAGGCCATTAGCGGCATGGGCTTTGTGGAGCTACACGAGAAGTTGTTTCACTTAGAAGAGAAGAATATTGTGAAGCGTGTCGGCTACGAGGACAACCGCATAGTCCTCACTAAATACACTGATCCTTGGACCGTTGAAATTCAGGGTGTACGCATCATCCCCTACTCTTGGATGTCAGTTGATCTATACCAAGACAAATCACGCCTCTTTAAATGGTGCGGGGCGCTCCTGAACAAAGTATTCGAATCCCCTGGCATTAACATCACCGACTTGAGCGATGCGTTCCTCTTCACCCCGGCGCGATACATCCACGAAATCTGTCTATTCCTACAAACGTTGGAATGTGTGAAAATCACAATGTGTCAAGAAGAGGAATGTGATTTATATTCCGACGATGAAACGCAGCCTAATATACTAGATCTATATTTGTATCCGCAGCTGAAACAACTAGTGTTAATACCAACGAGAGATTGTTTGTCGAAATATTGTTATGCTAGGTATATGATTCTGTCTGGATGTTCTCAGTACACGGATCTGTATATTTCTAAGAAATAATGAAGTACCTGTATTTAATTTGTTTGTTTATATTCTTATATAATAAAAAAAATGTTACTTGTTTACAGCGTCTTGGCTATTATTTCCAGAGCTTAAAAAATATACACTCAAGTCATGCCTCTTGTCAAAGAAAAGAGAACCCTTTGTTAAGCATATAAATGTGTAAAGGCGTGGTAAAACTTTCACAGATAAGTAACAGTGTGCGGGCCTAATAAGAGTATTGGGTGTCCATCTCAGATAAAACACAATAAGGTGTTTTTAGTCTGAGATATGTACCCAAACTTTTGGAACAAAGAGCGTGTGATGATTTACATACGTACCCGAATGGTATTATAAAAATATTAAACTTAATAAAGCTAAAGAAAACGTTTCCCTATTTAAGCACAACCTATCAAACTTACGCCTCTCAAATCCAATCTACTGCGCTCAATGAAATATATTCCACAACACTGAAAAAGTGCAATATTGTCTATGGTTATTTTTCATTATGGCAATAAATTGATTGATTGAAGAATGAGGTACGAGTTGAGAATGGTCGGAATGAGTACGAACAAATGAGTGAATGATCCCCGTACTTTATCAAAAAATCGCCATTTTTACTTCAGTGAAGGAACTGTGGAAATTAAAATTTGTCAGGCTGGAGGACGAAGATTTTTTTGTAAAAAGTGTGTCAATAGTTGGATTTTCTGTAGAGGAAATTATTATTTGAACTAAGCTTAGAGTAATATTGTGGTTTTATTTAATACTAACGTTTTATGTAGTGCTACTTCCCCGCCGTAAGTGCTCCTTGGTGTGTCGCTTTGGCTAATTCGATGGCTATGATATTGAAGTGTTGAATTTTGTAAGTCGCTTTGACTTCCTGGGCAAGGCATAATATCGACAAAGCGAGCTGACGCGGTTAGAAATGAGCAGGCCTCAAGGAGGACGCATACAAGTCCCGGATGACCTTAGAGAGATCTTATTGGAATTCACGATAAGTTACTTGCTGGAGCAGCCGGGAGACGTGATCAACTACGCCGTCGAATTCTTCACAAGGTTACAGAACAACAGAACCACGACCATAGTGCGGCCTCCGACGGCTGGAACTCCTGATGAGTCCATAATATCAGATGAAGAAGGTACTGTATCCCTGATGTTTGATACACAATCAATACACATCCAAGACGATAAAAAACCTCCTATAAGGTAGGTTCGGTAGGACATGGTGTAGCTACAAGCCCATTACTTCCGATTGAATGGGCTGAACACCCTTAGTATACATACCTACATAGATTATGCTATGCTAGCCTCTTGCCTACTTTTCCCATAGTAGTACCTACAGTCACTAAATTCATTCTTAGATTTACTTAAGTACTTATTGTAGAAGGCCTACTTACCAACACAGATATTCACTACACTGCAGTAATTTTGAATAGCTACTCCATATAATGTAGAAAAGTAATTCTAGGTGATCTATTACATTCTTATGGGTTAGAATTTGTAGAAAATTTACATGTTTCTGCTAACACATTATGTCTAAGGTTCTTTGTATATAGATGGAATTATATTTACAAATATCTATTCTGATAAATGTATTCTGTCTGTGGCTAGTTCTCTCAAGTTATTATAAGTAAGATAGGGAGGCTATTGGCACATATTCATATGTAATACTTGACAAGACTGTTGAAAAATAGAACAGAATAAAAGTATTTTCTATCTACTTATATTTTCTACCACATTTAACTGTCATCTCTGAAATATATTTTAATAAAAGGTGTAAACATTTTTGGGCATATCTTTTCTAGGCAGAATTTTTATTTTTGGCATGTAGGCCAGGACATGTCTCCAAAAGAGTTATGTTTAAGCTATCGAGTTATGCAAAATTCTTTCAGGTACTTGTTGATGAGTACAGCTCTTTTTGACATTTTCTGTGATATAGGATGTAGGATACTTTTTTGTAGTGAATACTTACGTAAATAGAAGATTTTCTTTTTCAAGTTCCTTATTGTAGTCTAACTTATTATTTAGACATCTTTACAAAAACATACCAGTAAAAGTTATTTAGAAATTAGCTCGATAAGGAATTCTATGGCTATTTGAAAAAGTATTGTATATTAGAGCTAATTATTTAGTCAGTCAAGTAACTATAAATCTTTATCTCAAATATAAATTAATTGGATTTACAAGAGAGAAATTATCTCTGCCTACCCCTCTGGGAAACAGATGTAACATATATGTATGTATGTATGAGATCTGAAATGGAAACTATACATTTACACTTGTTCATAGTGATTTTAAAATAAAAAATTACCTACTTAAATATTTTTTTTCAAGGGTAGTCTATTCCTGTAGTACATATGTATAGTTTTTTCAGATTATTGAATATTTGATTATTTGCTTTATTCAGAATTTTTTTACTTAGGATAGTCTTAGTATATTAGGTAAGAACAAAACATGTACAACACATGTAAATAATATGCAACTTTATGAATAATATTTTTGCCGAGTGTTTTTAAGTGTGGTTTTGATTTTTGGTTTTTTATTTTTGCAGTTTTTGGATTTTCATTTTTTGATTGTTTGGTTTGTTTAAAGTAACCTCAAATAACTACCCCTTAACAGCTAGTACTTAAAGAAAAGTTTTCTCACAAAATTGGTCTGTTGAAGATTGATTTTTGATGAAGTGGGAAATTAAGACATGATTTTTTTTTAGTCTATGATTGTTTTATCTTTGGACTTGATCCATTGTAGGTATTATTTAAAAAGTCAACAGATCATTGAAATTATATTGCAGTATGTATAGTTGAAACAATCAGTCACTGAACAAACTAGATTTATTCTCCCCGAGGCCAAATATGGCACTGACATGTGAATAGATGTTGACCTTTCCTTTTGTAAATTATACTTGAACAGCCCAGAGCTAGAGTGGCAAACCAAACAACAGTTTGCTCCATTCAGTGTAAATTTGCAGGTGCTAAAAAGACCTTGAGAAATGTTTATTACACATCTACCTATAACTCAAAATTGTATCACTGTACATACCCTACTTTACATCATACTACAAATTAAACATGCCAACTCCCCTTTAAGTTAATTAAATTTGACTGTATAGGTATATGAGCCAACTAGATAAATTAAATGTAGTAAGCAAAATGAAGCTAATGACTGAACAAAACACAGTAAGTCTATTGTCAACAATTTTTTTTTCAAAAGCCTTATTCAGTGGTTTTTGTTTACACAAAAGTGACCCAGTTCCAACTCACGCTAGACAATGTACCATTAAAAGTCCTCTGTGAATATTTGTGCATAACTAGAGCTATAAAACAGCGACGCAGTCGAATACCAAATTTAATTACGCTAGATTTACGTAATAAAAAAATCCTTGTTCGCGCCCTCATAATATCCCCTAATGGATGGGGTTTGTGACTACGTCATTTTCAGTTGATCTGTGGTGTGGGCGCGACAGGTTTTTGGCGGGGTTCTTATTTTTGTTTTTTTTATATTCTTGCTATGACAGAGCCGCCAGTGGCGCGCTTCAACAATCGGCGGAAGTCCGTATTCGCCGAGACCTATGACCCGGAGGAGGATGACTCCGACGAGGGTGCCCCGGTGGTGTTCCCGAAGTCGGATGCGCAGCGCTCCCGGCTGGCCGAGGCTGTCCGGGGCATCCTGCTGTTCCGTTCGCTCGACGCACAACAGATGCAGCAGGTTAGTGACTATTATCTAAGAGCCGTAGAACAGTTTTCGTTCTGTGATAGTATTGAGTAAGTTTTTGTAGGTATTCTTATCGGACACTACTCATAATTGAATAGCCATAGAGCCCGGAATTCGCCAGCGCGCGCTGTTGGCCAGTGAGTGAGTAACAGTGACGTTCAGGTCGTGTATTCTTTTATGGTTTTTTTTTTAAAGCATTTTCTATATTAGAAACTATACTTACCATTGCGAATTCCGGCCAACGCATTGATTTCATAGAACCCTCTGCTTTTGTCGTTACGTTTACTGCCGGTGATTCGCCGGTTTTACGATCACCATCGGAGGCGGCCGCCCCGTAGCTTTATTACACGTAGTGTCCGATAAAAGCTGATATAATTATCACCAATATAACGACGAGTCTTATGGATTCTTGGGGGTGACCAGAAGCTGTGTGACACAATAACCGCCCTAGTAATATTGACACTAACATCTTTTGTGATACTTGGACATGATTGTCGATAATAGCCGCTCTGAATAGTTACAGTAATTGCACGTTCGTTGATTTTGAAATCTACCTTAGTGGACTTTGACACAAAGTAAATAAATATGCACCTCCCTCGACGCCTTTTAATCCCAAACGTGTCCCCCCTTTGGAAGAGAGAGGCAGAGGAACTTGCTAAGCAAATTTAACAAGTCACTACTCGGTTCTTATTTTGCGGTTTCTTATTGGTATTAGTGCCGGCCCTGCGTTCGGGCTCCAAACTTGTTTCCAATCTTCATTAATATTTCCAATATATGGTATCCAAGATCGATGTACACATTGATATGGAATTCAAGATTAGCGCTAAAGTATAGTGAAGGTCTCACAGCTATCTAAGATAGTTAAACTCACGCTGTATACGGACAAACTAGTATAAGCCGATGATGATTTGAACGTTTTTAACCGACTTCAAAAAGGAGGAGGTTCTCAATTCGTCAGTATTTTATTTATATTTGTTACCTGAAAACTTTCGACTTGACGAACCACCCAGTCCCAGTTTAAATTTGGTTCAGTTCCGACAATGGAATCCATGAGAAAACATCACATCACATTTTTTCTTCAGAGTTATATTTTTATGCGAAATACAGTAGCCACAATCTTCAAAAGGGCAAGTCTGCTACATTTTTGTATTTGCCTGTAATCGCAACGTCAAACTATGATCATTGCTGTTTTCGTTGCTCTCATTTTACCGTGGTCCTTAGTAAAACAGCGATGTATGTATGTATGTACATTGTTTGTCGCTTCTACTAATAACGCATCTAGGAGAGTGTAGTACACTTGATTCGCGGGTCTCTTATACAGCCTCTTTTACCTGCAGTACTTGATATCACACTACATTTCTGTCACCGCTGACCTCTTTGAAGTTAAAATAGGTGAGGCTAAAGTACTTGGAGTAAAAATACCGTACTGACACCGAAAACACCCCAAGTTTGTGGAAAACCTTTTTAATGAGGAGCTAAAATTGTCTATTGTTCCCACTGCTGGAAATTAAGTACCTGACCTCTACACAGTTATGGAAGAGACGGGATGTAAAAATGTTGAGTTTGTATTTTGTGGTGAGCTGCCATTCCGTGTGCCTTGTTCTAAAGTGTAGCTTATTGTACGATCAGCCAAGAAAATGGTCTATCAGTTTCGATGACACTTCCTGTGTCACTAATACTTCAATAAGGTAGAGTTGGTATATTGTGACAAGTGAACAATGAACCTTAATGTTTAATGACATTCATATGAGTTTCAACCTTAGGGTGGTAGAGCAGATACTTGTCCGACTGTACGTTGTTATAATTTACGAACTGATATAATATCTTACGTATCGTTAGAACATTATGAAGTTGTATCATGGTCCTACTGACATCCACAGCTCGATGCTCATCCCTCTTAAAGTTTAAAGTCGTATCGAATTCCGTTATGGATTCTCCGCCGCTGACGAGTACATTGATATGGGGCTCGCACCCACGGAAACCCCTCGGTGACCACTGAACATCCCTAACCACATCCAAGCGTAGCCTATTTTGCCGTGCCATATATTATGAGATAAGCATATTTTCGGCATTATATTTAACATAAATTTGGCTTACGTCGTATCTACATATTATTTTGTACTACTCGAATATCAAAATATGTGAATGCTGGTTTCTAAAATCGAGAACATTGTTTCTAAGAACAGCTCTTCGTATCTCTTATAGTAGGATGGCACTTCAATTGTCTTATTTCGAATGTCCGAATAAATAACGGATCTGTTTTAGCTATTTTATCTCACCCTTACATTGAGCAGTATCTAGTAGTAGGTACTACTCGATGCTGCTATTAGTAGGTTTTCTTACTGATCAATGTAAGAGTGAGATCAACACATTAGCACCCACTGTACTCGGAGACTGACAAGTTATTTTAAACTCTATTACTTGGTAATAAAAGTCAAAGCCAATCAAAGAGTAAGTATTGTTCTGGGCGTTAATGGGTTAAAACAAAATGCTGAACACATTCGTGGACGCTCAGAGACGTTGAACGTTGACGATGCGTTCCCGAAAGGTTTATATTATCAAATTCCATACACAAGTGACAGTTTTAAGCAAAACTTTTACAAAGCACAGGTAAAGTTTGACATTTTGGATTGAAAGATTCTTTTTAATTTCCCAACATTATCGCCATAGCAAAAGTTGTTCATATTTACGAGCCAAACAACGTTTCTAAGACCAATGCTCGGGGTCCTTTTACACTCGGTACTGCTAATGTTAGGTACTATAAGTTACAAGGTGTACCGCGTGCTTTATTAATTCACATCCTAAATGCCACACTGCGTATAATTTCTGTATTTCATTACCTAGACAACTTATCATAATCTAACTTACTTGACCCGCCATTGTCCGGTTTATAGACACATGTCGCCGGCGGCGGTAGCCTTGACTAGTTAAGGATTAAAACTCCGACCAGATGAAATGTTTACTATCTGCGACTACGACGTAACACTCTACGAGACAAACATGGTAACATAATACCAAGTCCTTCAATTGATATGGCTCACCCAGTCTCTCAGAACGGAACTAGCAAATGCCTCATGTATGTGTTTACTTCGAGACCGAGTGTGTGTGGGTGTGAGTGTGTTAGTGTACGGTCAGCCAATGCAATGGTCTACCACCCTAAGGTGGGCATGGCAGGTTGATACGGTTAATACACACATCAAAAGTGTCTAGGGATCAAAAACGTTTTTAGCTCTAAAAAATAATAATAAATAAATACACTTCACGACTTTTAATCTCAAAGCGTGGTAGGCAGAGGCACTTGCTAAAGCAAATTCCCACGGTTCACCAAGCGTATTTAACCCAACGTGACAGAGGGTGAGCCCATCGCCGTTATAGGGTTCACACACCTTGTGGTGTGCGGGTTTCATCACGATGTTGTCCTTCATCGTACAAGCGTTGCGTTGCGTACATGGGCTCTGAAAAAGAGTCCCATTGGTACACGTCCAGTTTTCTAATTTATTTAATAAAATCAAATCTTAATCTTCTGGATTGGTCTACCTAATTCCCCATGCCTGTATCAATGACTTATCACCACATTTTGAATAAATTATGAATGAATTCAGTTTTTGTAAAATAAATTCTTGTTTGCAATCGTCTAAAATGTACTTACCCCTAGACACTTTTGACGTGTGTGCTGTGAATGTCACAAGTTTGAAGTTAGACCATAAAAATATTTTAGTTACCCAGTCTGTCATAAAATTTGTAGAAGACTTTTGTCGACTGTACATGTGTGTGGCACATTACGTAGACACCTACGTATTTTATTGGTAGTTGGTTATTCGATACAAAACTGATATTTCTGTCCTGTTGAAATGAGTCCAGTGAGTTGAATGAGTTATATAAATAAGTATGTAATAAAAAAAAATATTTAAGCAAAACATATCTCGTTGTCTGATTTCCATAACAGAAGTACTTTAGCTACTTAACATGGGATGAAGGCAATGTGTGTGTTGTTTAAAAATATATATTTTATTTATTTATTCAATTCCAAAACTTTTGTACAGTACCATTGTTTCTAAATGTACTTTACTACAAATCCTTTACTAATACAACGGATACTACGACCAATATTCACATAACAGCCTAATTAAAAATACATAAAATGTTAGAAGTATAGTATTTATATTTTACTGTAACCACTCATTTGTTTCCCATTATGCATAGCGTTACTTTGCAAGGGAAAATAATTAACTGCACATAAAAATCACTAAACTGCACATAAAAAAATAATGTTTGCAACATAATAGCGATTTCATGCACAATTTGTAAAATTTGGTATTGCACATTTTTAAGTGCTACGACAGTAGGTGTCTGACAGCTACTCTCCCAAAAGGCAACTTGAGCCCCGTTCGTAGTAATGCTGTCTTCCACATTCCACATTGAAATAAGTCTTAACATAATTATATCCGAGAAAATAATGCTACTACTTTTTTTACGTCCCTTATTTTACGGGATTTTATTATATTGTCCATAGTTATTGCTTTATATTAACGCTCATATCCGAATAAACTGAGCAGATATTACTCCACCGTAACGTTGATAATTTATTTCTCACTCACACACAAACACAAGTCCTTCCTTGACACACTATTATAGGGGAAATACGTCTTAGGGTAAAACACCGTTGGAGGTACCTACTTAAAATGGAAGTGCTCGGGTACCCTCATTATAGCTACTCAAAACAATGTCTCGATGAGACTGTCGCCGATTCACTTGACGTTTATGTTGCTAGTTGGATATTAGAACAGTGCCTCGTCGCGTAACAATACAATTACTATATTGACGCTGTGGAAAAAATATAATATTTTTCCTTCGCATGTACGTACTGCCTCGAGACGGAAAACTTGACATATCCAAGGCCCGTATTCTGAAACAATAGTCAGTGCTGAATCGTTCGCTTGAGCATAGGTTGTCTCCTTTACACAAACACTATTCGAGCGGGACGAATATTACGTTAGCTGAGAGATCTGTCTTTGCAGGGAGTGAGAGTGATAGTCTATTGTTTGACTACAAGAAAAACACGTTATGGTAAATAATTAGGGAGAGATAGTGCCAACAATGTATTACTTTTGGCTAATTGACACACTGCTATGTCACGTGATCATTATGTGGGGCTCGTATTTGTGGATATCCTACTAATATTATAAACGTGAAAGTTTGTATGTGTGGAAGTTTGTTACTCTTTCACGCAGAAAGTACTGGACGGATTTTCACTTATAAACTAGAATAACATATAGGCTATAAGGTATTGTGGTAAAACAACGTTTGCCAGGTCATCTAGTGTACAATATTCCTAGAGATGAATAAAACAGAAATAATACTAACTCATTTATAGTCGGCTAGCCAAAACCGCTGAAGGTTTAGCTAGGCGATTACGATTCATTAGGATGTCATTGTTGAAATTTGTACAAAATAAAAACACACGTGAAATCGCAGGGCGTCCATTAGTCTAACCTATATAGTCAAGGGTCCGTGCTCGTCTGGAAAAGTTTAATAGGCGTTACGAGAGTCCAAATGTTTGTGTAACTCGAGGCTAATTTGGTACCTTGCCGTACGCATTTCACGGCTAGATTACCTTACATTACCTTTGTTTTTTGGCGATAGTTTGTTGTTAGGCATTACAGTGGCGTTGGTATAAAAATCACGTACATGTTTCGTGTATATTTGTATGTATTACACGACATTGAAGTTTTCTTATTTGTTAGACAGGCTTTTACGTGTACCTTGAAACTATTTACGGAGTGTTGCCATAGCTTGACTACTATAATATGTACATATTTTGTATAATCCATATGTATGTATAAATCATCACTGACTCATCAACGTCCAGCCAAAACCCTTGACCGTAGAAAGCTAAAATTTTGCTCACTGGTTCTTTTTATGATGTTTACGTGAGATAAGAAAGGATTTTTCGAAATTAATTCCCTAAGGGGTAAGAAGGAGAGTAGACGATTGAGAAAAACGTTAATTCAGAAGTTATAGTGCTAAAACTTGGTCTTAGTATGTTTGAATAGAAATTAACTGCGAAGTAACTGCGCGAATGAAATCGCGGGGCGTCCACTACTATTATAATAATATAGAAGATAGAAGTTTATTACTCTTTCATGCAAAAACTACTGGTATTATTTTAAAGAAACTTACATTAATACTGCGTGTAAAAAGTCCCCTAGTAATAGACTTAAAAACTTTTTTTTATTCTCTCGAACCAAACAAATGTATATTTTGCGTAGAGATGAAAAAAATGTTTTTCCATTTTCCCGCATTATCTTCATAGTAAAAGATGTTCATATTCACGAGCCCAACAACATTTCTAAGACCACTGCTCGGAGTTCTTTTACACTCGGTATAGCTTATACATCGGAATAACACATACATACGTAATATTTTTTTTATAAACTACTATTAACTCAGGGTACAGATAGTTATACATTAATATTTCAGTACTACTTTACCAACGTAAACTTGTAAACCAAATGAAAGCACACGTCGTGTGCACGGCGCGCTTGCACAACAAGTTGCACGGAGCAAGCAAAGTAGCGAACTCCGATATGTCATTCGACATGTCACGAAGTAGCTGCGCGACTTGTTTTAGCATAGAATAATAATATGTACCTAGGTACACGGCCGCTACCGCTCTCTCGGCAAACGGTGTCAAGCCGCGTGTGAGCTAAGGACGAAGTTGTGGCTGGCTATTCATGTAAAATTGGGTAAACTTTCCGAGTCTTTACCTCGATTCCTCGGAATCCTTTTACACGCACCATTCTGCTTTCCATATCATGAGATAACCCTAGGCACATCTCTTTTTCCGTCTGTGGTCCAGTTGGTCGGATACTTGACTAGTAACCAGGAGGTCGCGGGTTCCGAGTCCGGCTACTGGACGTGTACCAATGCGACTATTTTTCAGAGCCTATACACAACGTAACGCTCCCACCCCACTGTCACGTTGGGTTAAAAACGCTTTGTGAACTGTGGGCATCTGCTTAGCAAGTACCTCTGCCTACCCCGCTTTGGGATTAACAGGCGTGAAGTGTATTATTTACGTCTCCTTTCCAAAAACAAAAGAATAATTATTAAAATAGGTGCACAAACAAGGATGTTAATACCGAAAATCGATGACCGATTTCTCGCTCGTCGGCGCAGCGTCTTATGTAATGGTGCCTAATCAAAACACCCGGCCGGATACTTAATCCATGTTTCGAATGCGCGTTAACAGAAGGGTTGAAACTGTATGTTTTACACTCAAACTCCTTAATAGAGAACTTAACACATTCGTTGTAAGCTCGAGTGGGCAGGTACAGATGATTGGTGTCTCCCGGGGCGCGTGGTCAAAGAATTCTTGGCGCTGGCATGTGAGGGGTCGTGCCCACTGGTGCATCTAATGCGGTTTGGACGTAGCTTCGTGTGTGCGCCAGTCTGTTCTACATACCACTGCCATTTTGAATAGACCTTAGCTATGAATAGAAAGTCTATTGGAACGGGCTCTGTTAATTGGTGGTGTAATACACACGAATGAACGTGCAAACTCCCTGTTCCAACCGGTCGATGATATATAGAGTTACAACTTAGATATAAACTTCAAGTATTATATTAATCATTTTATATGTTGCCGTGCGGTTTCGTGTTTCACAACTACATATTCGTATCCTAGTTTGTGTTATATTGCATTGGAGATATGAAATTTGTTTTGAGCGAACAATTATAAGGAAATACTAGTCTTAGTTCCAGTAGCAACTATTGAATGCAATTGGCTTTTTAATCTAAGTTAAAGTGTATAAAGTTAAATAGGTTGGAACCAATAAACTTTAGTTATTAAAACGTAGAATGTAAATCAACTCTTACATGCTTAGATGATACTGTGGCGCTAATGAAGATAATTTTAAAGAAAAAATCTACTTTCACCAGTAATAGAGCCGCGCGCGGTCTCTTAGTTTACCTCGATTTATCGGGTTTTCCATCATCTAACCCTGATGCCTCATCATGGGATCACCTTGGAAATATCTTCATTCCAATAAAAAGAAAACACCAAAATCGGTTCATAAATGACGGAGGTTTGTCCGCGAACAAAAATAAAAAGTATTAAAAAAACATTATATACAGTCGAAATGAGAAAGATATTCTTTTTTGCAGTCGCTTAAAAATGCAACACTATGTCAAGTCAAGCCTAAAGCGTGTGAACACTTATGTGTGTTTTAATGCTCCTCTTCTTTCCAAACTGTGTACACACTTTTATTAAATAGCTCTACCACGAGGTGTTACAATTTATTCCGTTCCCGTGGTAATTTGGAGATAAAACATATTATGTTTCTTAGGAATAACGTAGAATTGTAACTGTCATTCTCCAGTAGTAGTCTTTTCAGTATATTCGTAACAAATCTCTAAAAATAGACCGGGTCCGATTTCGCTAATTCTTTTTGTTGTTGTTTTGTTTTTACAAGGAAAAAAACGCTATCAAATTATAAATAGTAGTAAATTAGTATAAAATCAATATTGATATTTAAGAACACAACAATGTCTGATGGGCTTCTAGGTAGTAATAGCCAAATAATCATCAACCAATAGCCAAATAGTGGTGCCTAAAGCTTGTGTTACGTCGCACGTTTTTCCAGCAGTTTTTGTCAAAGTAAATTGTATTTGCTAACAACAATCGGCGTTTAAGTCTATTTTCACGGCACAAAGGGTGTCTCTACATTAGTTAATGAATCCTTCATGATCGGCGGAAGGCTAGCCAAGCGGAAGGCGGCCCACCGACCCGCGTCCCGCCCCTTCGCCGTACACCCTGTGTGTTTCGTTTTCGTCAGATTATTAATACAGGAAAAAATATAATAGGAGCAAAAACTTTCTAAATATACATTGAAGTTTAGTCATGAATTTGATACACCCGCCATTCGGCGATCAGCTTGGCGGTTCACTTACTTTCTCATATAACATTGGCCTGAAAAGGGTGCTTTGCTTCATATTTAGACAAGACAATACATTTATTTCTCTGCCAAGCACAAATAACACACACATAAAACAGAAAAGCAATATAAAAAATACACAAACACAGATGAATAGGCACAGTGTGACTGTGCTTGTCAGCGAAGAGGAGACTCCGGCTCAGCATCAAGTCGCGGTTACCCGTGACGCTGGTCTTCCGCCGGCACTCAGTGAGAGGGGCGTATTTAACGTACATTTGGTACATTCATCGTACATTCCTCTCATGCACACTGCATTACCATTTAAAGAGGTTACACCCGCCATTATGACATACACGTTTAGTCGACGTAGTTCCAATAATTTAGCGATAGTGTTACTACTACTAGAGCAATTTAGTGTAAGAACTTTAAAATAAATTTATTCGGAAACAAAGCACTTTGATGTATCCGGTCCACATCAGTATAATTTGTAGCACACCCTGTATAGAGACGCTGGGGGAGGAAATACGAACATAACTTTTTGGTCGATCTACCTCAAATTTTGTCGTAATTGGGTCATCAATATATTGAAATGGGTCAAGTTATGGGATGCCTTTATCTGAATAAAGTATTACCTAATATTTGCAAATAGAAAACTGATTTCAGTGTAATACATGTAAAGCTTTTTAACAAAATCCGCCGTAAAAATAGTTTGTTTTTTTTTTTATTTCAAATTTATTGAGGCCTTTTTGAGGTATAATAAAAAAATGCCCTCTGTCTATCTAATAAAAAAATCTCTAATACAAAAAGAGAAGAAGAGAACCCGCTCCGTTTTTCGTCGGTTAAAAAGGAATTACTTTTCCATTACGTTATGAATCGCACGTTGATCTATAAAGGTTTTTTATTTTTTTAAACTATGTAGTTATAAGTGTAATAAAAATATTTTACACTGGAACGGATTTTGATGCGTGGATAGATTGGATAGATGGATAGATTTGAGTTATTCCGGAGGAAGTATTTTATATTTTACATGAATGATTTTACTCGAGTGGAGACCGCGTCCCGGCAAACGGAGTGTAGGACGCCCTCAGGCAAGGTGGACTGATGATCTACGCAATATGGCTGGCAGAAGCTGGATACGAGAAGCCGAAAACAGATCACAG
>SJJU01011632.1:0-10786 GCA_012932125.1 Conopomorpha cramerella
ATTGATTCTTCTTTAAAGTACCATAGACATAATAATACAGTTTTAAGTGGCCACAATTTCACTTCTGACTTGGTAAGGGATACCGTATTCTGAAACAATAATTAGTCGAGTGTCACTTGAGCATAGTTTTTATATTTCACTCAAACACGATTAGAGTTACCTGAGCAAAGATCTGTACTCGAAGGGAGTTTCACAATACGGACCATGTATTATGAAACAATAATCACTAGGATTGCAAGTGTCACTTGGGCAAAGCTTTTCGCTTTTACCCAAACACGATAAGAGCTACAAGCGATACTTGAGTAGAGATTAGTGCTTGAGGGTTTTCAGAATATGCGTGCGTACTTACTAGTTCTTATAAACATCAGCATTTTCAATAGCCCCCACCTGCCGACGTATCAATGCAGTGCTCTGAGCTAATGAAGATATAATATCCATCTTGAAACGTATTTATTTCCCGCGCGCGCCACCGTCCGCCATTTTGTTCCGCCATGACAGACCATACAGTGCATTTCGCTTACCCTAATGGCAGCCAATTAAGCCAACTGCAAAACAAGCTAATAGGATTTAGTTGTCAATGTCGCGGTTTTAATTGGATTATTGTAATCTTCTGGTATTGTTTGTGCATCTGCTTACCCAACTGCAGTCGTTGGCTGGTTGTTGCTTTATTTACTGAGTTCCCTCAGACTTTGAACAGAGTGAATTTTCAGTGGATTTCAAAATTACAAAGATAATAAGTAAATTTAACTTATTTAATTTTCAGAGTTTATTAACTACGGTTCCTACTTTTGCATATTTAAGTCTATGATCGTCTAGACCCGTTCTAGCCTTATAATTAGGTACAGTCGGCCAAGAATTTGCTCTACCACCCTTAGGTTGAAACTCATATGAATGTCATTAAACATTAAGGTTTATTAAGGTTATTTATTGTTCACTTGTCACAATATACCAACTCTACCTTATTGATGTTTTAGTGACACAGAAAGTGTCATCGAAACTGATAGACCATTTTCTTGGCCGACCGTACGTGTAGGTAGGTAAGTAAATGACGAAGGGCCTGACAAACAAACAATTTGTTTTTGACAATAAATCCCTCAGGTCGATTCTGTGCATTTATTGGCCGAAGACGTTGTGAAATATTGATTTACCAGTATCATAATTGTGTAACCAGTCGTCCATAAGCAAAGAAATCACCATGAGGAGATGAAGTTGGATAGGCCACACAATACGAAGAGGAGTATCGAATAATTCCAGTGTTGTTTTCAAGTGGCATGCTGCAAACGTCGAGAGAGATAGAGTACTACTTACGTGACTAACCCTTAGGCGTCATGTAAAGTAAAAGGCATTTATGGAAGATTGTAGATAATTAAAAGATTTTCTCCCCATCGGATTTACGTAGACGAAGATCACTGTAGAGCTTCAAGGGTATAAGGACCAGTCTACGGATAACAGTTTACAAGGCAAATTCATTCAAATAAATTGACCTTAGGTCCTCCAGTTTAACCCTTTTGGGGTCACATCCCGTCCGTCGACGCGATAACAATAAAACTTCTATTGTCTTAAATGGAGTGTCCATAAATGTGTTAAGTTGTTTAGGCAACCAGGATCGACAACGGGAAAGAGAAGAGGTTCAAAGGGGGAAAGATCAGTAGTTTGTTACACATACAATCGTTTACCTATTTTCGTTAGTTTATTTAGTAAGCAGATGAAAAAAATAAAAAATAAAATAAATAAATACACTTCACGCCTTTAATCCCAAAGAGGGGTAGGCAGAGGCACTTGCTAAAGCAAGTACCCACGGTTCACGAAGCGTATTTAACCCAACGTGACAGGGGGTGAGCCCATCGCCGTTATAGGGTTACACACCTTGTGGTGTGCGGGTTTCATCACGATGTTGTCCTTCACCGTACAAGCGCTGCGTTGCGTACATAGGCTCTGAAAAAGAGTCCCATTGGTACACGTCCACCGCCGGACTCGAACCCGGGACCTCCCGGGCAGATGCCTCTAAGCAGATGAATGAATGAATGAATAAACTCTTTATTGCACACTGTACATTACAAAATGTAAAACTAACAATGGTAAGATTGCAAATGGCGACCTTATCGCTCAGAACGATTTCTTCCAGGTAACCTAATCTATATACATATAAAGGAACTTAACATCTAGTGTAATGGGTAGTGTGTGTCGCTATCCGGTCGAGCATGTTCCATCCTACTACTAAAATAATAAGAGTAAATAAGTATAAATATACATAATAATGGAAAAAAATAAAATAAAATAAAAATATTTACAGTTACTATACATATAGTTACTATACATATAGCATATATATATACATATATATATATAAACCAAGTAAATATACTGATACATACCAATTGAATACATACAATATAAGCACAAACTAATCTGATAACATAAGGAAATGTTCTCTAAGTTTGGCCTTGAAGGATTCAGGCGTTTTTAAACTTCTTATGTGAAGAGGGAGAGAGTTCCACAGACGGATTGCAGTAACGGTAAAAGAATTGCTAAAGAATTGTTGGGAATGTTGAGGACATTTAAGCGTTAAGGAATGGCAGGAGCGCATAGAGCGACTACTGGACGAAGAAGAACTAATACATTGAAATTTACTTTTTAAATACTTAGGTGCAGTGGGACTGAACAATATGGTGTAAAGAAGAGAGAGGACGTGAGCATTCCGGCGCAGACGGATGGGGAGCCACTTGAGATGGATATTTAAGCAAAAGCGGAACAAGCAAGAGCGTGTCTATTAGGATATTTTGCCAAGGAAATGTTAAACAAATACTACCTGCACTTAGTTCTACAATAAGTAGTAGTATAGAGTATAGTACTCTTGAACAAATATCCGACCAAACGCCTCAACAAAATGCCTCATTGTTTAAGACCTGTAACATTTAAGATCGCTTATTGAAGCCATTGAACGTTTGGAGACTTCTGGGAACTTTCTAACCTGTCCGATCTACTGCAGCTGAACGAAACCATGATAAATGATGTCTGAACTTTTATCATGGTTTCACCAATTATCCTTATTCTCTCCCAATGTTCTGTCCACTACATTGAGAATTCTGGATATTAGATCGTTCACGCAGAGTCGCCCAAAAAAACAGTTTTACCACCCTAAGGTTGATACTCATATGAATGTCATTAGACATTAAGGTTCATTTCCTACTTGTCACAATATTAAAACACTACCATATTGATGTTTTAGTGACACAAGAAGTGTCACGAAAAATGTTAAACCACTGTCTTTCGCGACCTTATGTCTGCATCTACCTGTAATGTACATATGCCTAAATACAGAAAAAGAAAACCATCCATGGTGAGATCACCATCCCTCGTCTGTTTTACCGAAAAATGCTACCCTCATCAACCGGGGCCTTCTACTACATTGCTGATTTCGTTACATTTATTTCACTGTCGTACCTAGTAAAAGAGCGATGCATATCGTTTGCCGCTACGATGCCAGAGCGATGCAACTACGTGAGTATAGCAGACTTGGCCCCCAGGCCGCGTGTATGAAAAAGAACAAAAACAACTCGAACAATAGTATAAAAATTAATGTGTTGAATTATATGTACAAGTATACTACTAATGCCCATTAAGTATTCCGCTCACATTATCGGTTTTCATATAAAACAGATGAAGCTGAACCATTAGCAGACTATAATGTGGTAATGATCACTTTTTTGTGAGTTCCGCTGTTTGCCTCGCAGCGTTCCCAGAATGCAACTACCGTCGGGAGATATGCGCAAGCGCAATTGCCATACATAATTGTTATTTGCCGGAAAATGCCGTTCGCAATTTTCTAACCAATCATGCTTAGAGTGAGTGTAATGAAAATTGTCGTTACAATGTGCAGGACGTTTCTGTGTGTGTGTGTTTTTTTGCTGGAATAATTGAGGAAATAAGATTTAAGAAAGAAATGTGTGTAAGTCTTATAGGTAAAGGTGGTCCTTGCCGAAAGTTCACCAATAATCTACAAAAAAGACTAAAATTTACAAAAAAATCTAGCCTGTACTGGAAGACTGACTAATGTGAATGAAGCAAGAGGGGCATCTCAGGATCGTAGCAGACGGAAGTTTTGGACCTTCTGGGATACCTACAGAACGTGAAGCTACATGATGATTATGATGGACTTTATCCAACACAGAAACTGTCCTATTCTCGTTTTGTATTACATACAAATACACCCATAACCATTATTTTCCTTGGTGAAAATGGTAAATGGCCTCTACCTACATCGGAATTAAAGACGTGAGGGTATTTATAATTTACGATGTAATATGTTGTTCGGCAAATATGAGACGATTTCTTTGCTGAAAAAATAATTTCAGGGTTAAGGTCTCTTTTACTAACCATAATAATATTTTAAGTAATGCCCAAAGCGGGTATATTAGCGGCTTTGGTATATTTACGTGATGTAATTACATATAAGTTTATAGATCTTAATATCGCCAATCTAACGCTATAGAAAAGTACATATTCCTAAAATTGCACTACCTACATTTTTAATTGGGACCATCGATATTTAATCTTTGGAGACATGATGCCACTCAGTACGTTAGTATATATATGCATACTGTAAAAGGACCCCGATGGTCTACGATAGAACACAGTCTTGCCTATTTAGTGTTTGCATGTTTACCCATGACTTATACTGCGTGAAAAAGGACCCCGAGCAATGGTCTTAGTCTTAGAAACGTTGTTGTGCTCGTCAATATAAACAACTTTCACTATGTTAACAATGATGGCAAATAAGTTTTTCATTTCCATATAAATGGTTTATTTTTGGGGGTTGGGCGAGTGTCAGTGCAGTAATTGCGTAAGTCGCTCGAACCAACTAGAAAATATAATCGGGAAAGGGCACGCTTCTATATCTGCGTCTGCGGACGAAAAACACTGGTGCCACCCTATTGGCAGGTTATCTCGAGTAACTCTATAGGTGGTGCTACTCTGACATGGGCAATAGTAACTTTCAGAATAAGGCACTTCGAGACAATTTTTGCTTGCATACTAGGCGTGCGGATTCTAGTCTAACAATGAGGAGTTTTGTTAAAAAATCAATCTGTCAAAGGTAGTGGGAAACGAAAGAGATGCAAATACTTTATTCAACGATCCTTTGTCTTTTGACTCGCTCTTTTGTTTTTTTTTCTCCTCCTCATTTTTTGGAACGTACGCACAAAATATTGGTGAAAATTGGCAACTGGTCTATTGCCCAAAAATAAACTCTATTTCTCTTTAATTCCCTCTTAAAAGTATTTTAACGACTTAAACCTGTACAAGTGTTTATGAATGCACCTTACATACACAAGTAGGTGTTTCTTACCATGAAAAAATTGTTTCCTCTCTCTCTACATTTTCCAAGTTAATCTTGTCAAAACGACTCTCCTTATCGGCGACATGAGCTATGTTTAATTTACCACAGCAAGCCGACTTTATGGCAACATTATGCCTAACCACCTGCAATGTACACACAGAGACATAGGTACAGTCGGCCAAGAAAGTTGTCTGTCACTTTCCGTGTCACTAAAATTTCAATAAGCCAGAGACGTTACACTGTGACAAGTAAAAAATCAACCGTAATGTCTAATGACAACGTACGAGTTTCAACCTTAGGACTAGGATAGACTAGATACTTGGCCGACTGTACATATTGGAATGTGTAGTTAAAAAAAAAACCAGTAATTTACTGTTTTCCACGTTTTATA
Source organism: Conopomorpha cramerella (assembly GCA_012932125.1). Lineage (NCBI taxonomy): Eukaryota > Metazoa > Arthropoda > Insecta > Lepidoptera > Gracillariidae > Conopomorpha > Conopomorpha cramerella. Next base: position 5,730 of record SJJU01011632.1, read on the forward strand.
TTAAAAACTGAAGTACTTCAATTTTATTGCGCGCAAACTGGCAGTTTAACCAATATGCTGCGAAAAACTCTAACTGCTGTTCGCCACTAGGTACCTACATACGTTCATTAAGCAAAAGTGTACGAAGGAGAATACACACACACAAGTACAGTCCCACGACAGTACCTACTCAAATGCCACTTTAGCAAAACACAAAATGGTAGATCCATCATCAGTAAAAAAAAGCTGAATAAATGCTGTATAATGGTTGAGGTCTTCGCTGCAGCATTGTGGATAAATAGCCAATCAAACGTATAAGGTAACATTCTAGAATTCACAATTGAGCGGACGGCGGGCTAATTGCCAAGTTGACTTGAAAAAAACGGCCCCATAAACATTTACGAATCAGAAAATATTAATTATAATTTATTGCCCGGTTATTGTTTGTTAATATACAACATTGAAGTGCGTTAAGCATGTTTTATGGCTCGAGGTGACGAACAATATATTTATTATCCGCGGATTCGTCAGTCGATCTCTTGGCGCCATCTTGAAAAATTATGAAGATGCTCGCTTTTTTCTTCTGTTCCTACCGACGCTGTACAGAAATGGCGAACTTAATAGGACAGAATTTCTTTGTACGGTTTTTCATGTAAATCCATGATCTCTTCGAAGGGTTCAAATTATGTAAGTGCATGTTTGAGTATTTAAAGCCCTAGTTAAACGCTGGCTGGTTAAGGTTCTCTCTCGCATATTATAAGTACTAATGATGGTTGAATGAGACGCATCGACACCTGTGGTCTATCCGTTAATATGATTCTTAACCTTCGTAACCTTCTAATCCAAATAAAACATGTTTTCTGTGGAATCTACCTGAAATTAGCAGTTGCAAAGTAGATCCATGTGAGTTTTTCATCTTGACAAGAAATATTTTGGATTTTAATTTTTTTTTTGCTTTGTGATTCGTAATTCTCCGTGATAACTTAAAAGGAGTATTCTTTAAAAAAAAACCCAGAAAGAGCGACTCCAAAAACGAACGACCATAGAATAAAGTAGTTACATCTATTTTGTTCCTCCTTCCTACTCTCTGACAGATTTTTTTTAAAACTCCATTATTTTGTTTTTCATCAGATCAAAAAGGACTTTCTATCCGTCCGTACTTAAGCATTGAATGAAACTAGTGTGGCTCAAGACAACGCCAGTAAAAAACAAACAAACCAAGGCAGCTGCAACACACACTGATTACAATGTTGTGCTAATTATCGTGGTCCAAATGAATCCCCGGTATCTAACGAGCACCGCCCGCTGCCACCGCCGCCGCCGGCGTGGCATAGTAGCCTTAACAATTTCACAATTTGTCTGCAGCGCAGTTTTTGCGCTCGCGCCCTCAGTAATAGCTGTTCACCTGTCCGCCATGTTGGCTGTTGCGCACCAAAAATGGCGGGCAGGTCGGCACAACCCGCGTCTCGGACATTTCGCTTTTTTAAGGCTATGTGACAAATGCGTAATTATTTATTTAATATCGACCACGGGTGGACATATTTGGGCACAATTGGCGTTCCACTCATTTCGAGTTTTTTACTTCTTTTTCGATTTGCGTCATTGTCTTTTTTTTTGCTTTTTTGGTAATTCGTGTGCGGCTTGTTAAGTAATTTTAGCCGGAATTCTGATGTTGGGTGTGCTGTGAAGTTTTCTTCTGCTGGTATTATGTTTTGTATTTTTCTAATTGGTATATTGCTGAACATAATGAGGACTTTGTGTTGAAAAAATTCAGGTGTCCGAAAAACTTACCAGGCGTTTACGCCGGCAACTATTTTGGTCAAGTCGCGTGTTTTTTCACTCATCAACACATTTTCGATCTGTCAGTCTTGAGAAGTAATGTCTGTGCGGTTTAGGATGGATGGGATGGTTTCTGTGCTGGGATGGTATGTAATGATAAGGAATGACACAAGCTGAAATACATCATTGAAGGTGATATTCGATATTCTCGATTGGGTTAGGTATTTATCAACAACAACCTTACTAACTACTGCTACTACTTGACCATCTAAGTCCCAATTCACGCTTAAATAAAGGTTGTGTTCTGGTTATGTTTAGTATTTAAGGAATCATTTCTTGTAATGGTTTTGTGTGACATAAACTTAGGGGCTCTATGATACTACTGAAAATATACTATTGGCATGTTGCAGTCTTGATGACCAGATGAACTCACAAAAAAGCAATGCCGATGACTGTAGAAAGTGGAGGAGGGAGATTTAGATTGCGGATCTCAGGACTACCCTTGAAAGCGAGAGCTGGGGAATCATGGGGAAATCTGTTATGGACACCCCGGAACAACGGCGGTTATGTGGGACTCCCACGTACTAAACACCACGGTCACCACCGCACGTTGGCAGCCTCCGAAACAGCCTGAGCCAATTCATCCAGGGCAAATGGAACAACCTTGGACAGCAAAAGTAGATTAATTGTGATGTCGTCTATTAACGGCTTAGCGAACCCTCCGTAAACTTATTCATGAGGGTTTAAAATATTATGTTGGTAAACAAACAGGTTGATTTATAGAAGCAAGCAGAATTGTACATTAATATGTACAACGTAAGAAGGATGGAGATATTATAAGGAAATTGCACATTTTCCTGGTCCGTCTCTCCGACAGCAAAGATCAGAAAGATCAATGATCTTCATCATAATGATAAAAATATTTCAGTAAAGCTCAAACCGTATTGAAGCTATGTATTGCAAACGGTAGTCCTGTTTGCAATTCATAGTCTAGCTTATTTCTAATTTATTTTATTACAGGAGAAGAAAGTCAGGCACGTGGCTGCAGTGCTGTTGTGTTAATTATAGCTATCCCTACCATTAGGTAGGCAAAGTTATTTACTTGCTCGTTAACTATTCCAAGACATTTCACATAGGTAATAGGTAATATCATCACCATGAACAAAATCCTTGAGCGATGTCAAGGAAGCTGCCGCAAACTGGAGAGCATGTGGGAGACTTGCGGTGGCCCTGTGCACCATCCAGGATACCTTAAGCGGAAGCGCGTCTACTTGCCTTTTTTAAGGCACACATAAGGTCTTACACCACAGAAATCATCTTTACCCTTCCCTGTGTTGTGGTCAACTCTCCCTTTACTGGGGCATTGACGGGTTCACGTCGCATTCAGTCGTTATCACGCTTCATGTGTTCTTCGTGCTGTATGCCAGCGATTAGCAAACTCACGCAAGTGTTCAAAGTTCCCTCGACCTCGACCGGGTCCCGGAAGTTAAGATGTAGCTGTCCTTAGAAGGTAACAAGAACAATCTAATCCTGACTAGTGAAGAGTTTTCTAAAAAAAACAAATCTGTTAAATATAGTGGGAAACGAAAGGGATGCATCTACTTTATTCTGTGATCTTTCGTCTTCGATCTCGCTTTTGTGTGCGATTTAAAAAAAACTCCTTATTAGGATACCCTGTAGGATCTGTACTTTGTATAAGAGAAAGACCATATACATTTGCTTGCTTGCTTTATTAATAATGGCAGGGCTTTACTAATAATGGCGGAATTGCTAATTTCCAAGATACACAATACTCAACTTGTCAGTTGTATGTCAAATACGGAATAACCAGTTCAAGTAGGCCTGTAATAACCGTTGTATAAGTGACAATGCATTTATTGTTAAGGAGGTTAGTATGGAATAACTCAAACTTAAGTCAACATTGGATTGCAAGTGCTTTCTGGCCTTTCCCTTACATTGCGAGAATGACTTTTTAATTCAATTACCTGTCCGTACATAATTTTAATCTGAAACCTGAATAACAGAATGTACTTAAACCTACTTCATAAACTTAACTGTGTACATGAATATTTTCATTAATTGCTTTCTCTTTTCAGAGCTTTTTTTTCTCTTAAATCTTCACGAAACGCGGTTCTTCCTGATCGTTAATTGTTGACATAGCTACGTCGCCAGTACCGCTATTTAAGTTCATAAGATATATGTTTCACTGAGCTGCTCGTTCAAAGAAATTGTACCGAACATCAGCAGAGCTGCAATAAAACTGTTTATCTGTCAATGACCATTAAACCGTACCACACGCAGTGACTGGGACTGTCCTAATTTTTTTCCTGCTGTAAATTTATAAAAGGTATCATGTACAACTGCTTCGACAATTACCTGCACTTACCCTACGAGTTAAAGACACATAATACTAAACAACCAATATAATCTGACCTTCCGTTTCTTAAAGAAATGTCGGAGAAAGAGTGCTATATTTGACGTTACCGTCGCATCATAAAATCGAGTTATACCGATCGATTCTTGTAACTCGGAATCACGTCCCATTCTGGAATTCAACGCTCGTATGTACCTATATAGGTGTACTTTTATGTCTGTCTTTGTACCTAAAGTATTTCATCGGGTGTCCAAGTCAATTTATACTGGTCGTACAACTTAACAAGAAACGCATATGTATACAGCAATGTAACCTATACCCACTTAGTACTCTTTTAATTGAACCCCCCATTTACGGTGCAAATTGGCATTTTCACATACCAAAAGTATCATTAATGAGTGAAACGTTAGATATTTTTATTTGTTCTTGGAAAGTCAGAGTATCTTCAAGTCACGTTTGATCAGGTACTTAATAAGCGTGCTCCATCGTAGACCACATCGCTGCTTAACACCAAGAAGGCTAATCTGCTAAACTCGTTGTTGCATCGCTTTGGCAGCGTTAAATTATGTGCTCGTTTCACTGTGATCCTTAATAATATTATCTACTAGTGGACGCCCCGCGAATTCATTCGCCTAGTTTAGTAGTACCTGCATCCTATATTTCAAGCGTCTAACTTGAGCGGTTTAGATTTTTCATACAAAAGTATTTTCCCGTTAATTCCCGTTCCCGTGGGAATTTCTAGAATCCCTTTCTTAGTGCACCCCTACGGTACCTAAGCTACGTTAGTTCAAATTTTAAGTGCCTACGTTTATACGTTTGTGCGTTGATATGTCTGTCAGTCAGTTTCTCTTTTTATATATTTAGGGTTACACGTGTTATTTTAAACAATTTTATATATTCCGTCATACATGATTTCTATGTAACT
>SJJU01011633.1:0-12296 GCA_012932125.1 Conopomorpha cramerella
GTTATGGAAATCAGACAACGAAATATACTTAATTAAATACTTTTTTTTTCTTTTAAATACATACTTATATAAATAAAACACCCAAACACTTCCAACAAGTACTTAAAAGCTCATCACCTAAATACCTGCCAGCGGTGGGAATCGAACCCACGGCCCTATGGAGAAGAGGCAGACATGCTGACCACTACACCAACGGGCCCATCAAACAAGGCTTACAAAATGAATACTTCAAGTATTTTCAGTTACAAGTATTCAAGCATCATATTATGTGCCTTAATACTTTTAAGCCCCGTGCCTTTCGTGTGCAGGGTAGGTATCTAAGAATGGTAATGAGCTTTTCATTTAATTTCTGTGATAGGTGTAGGTACAATCAAACAGGTATTTGTTGAATCGTAACAACAGTATTAGATTGTGATGGGGAAGTCGTCTAGGTTTGTTAAATATGGTGACGTTATTAAGATTAGAAGCTAACGATACAGTAATAGTATTTTATTTAGTAGAGGTGGCAGCCTATTACATTCGGCGGTTGTCGGTTGCACAAATGGGCGTATTTTCATAGAACTGCAATATATGCCACGCGCTATGCACTTGCGGTGAAGGAAAATATCGTAAGAACAGTATATAAAATAGAAAAATGTGGGCACCATATTACTCTAGGTATCCAGCAGTCATCTCTAGTATTTGGAAACGTGGTAATTGTTGCTTTAACTCTTAATCAGACAAGTTTAGGTGTTATTCTGATAGATTTTGGACTCTATAGACGTTTGTTATTCTAATTACCGACTCCATCACAACCCGGGTGATATTTATCTCTAAATCTAGCTTTTAAGTAATTATTGCTTACTGTTTAAATAGATATGTGTACTGTAGTGTTACAGACCTGATGTGATTATTCTCTGATAATCTTCTCTGAAATCTTTACATAATTCCAGTAAAGACATTCAATAAGGTTCCACGTATGCGTTGTTCAAGTGGGAATATACTAGCCTTTGTTTGAGTAAGGGTTAAAACTGTTTCTGCTGACTTCTTCTTGTGGTCGTTAATGTACGTAACGAATTACCTACCGTATGAGTGGTGTTCTGAATGCGGTTGGTGCGTCTGGTGCGCGAGGTGCGCGTGGTGCGGCCAGCCGTGCGCCGCCGGCTGGAAGGCGTAGGGCCGCCCGCCGTAGCCCAGCGCCGCGTACTCGCCGCCCGCGCCCTCGAACCCGCCGCCGCTGCCGCCGAACATCTCACAACATCACCACTGCACACACCTGCGGACAATACCCACCTTTATAACATCGTCACAATATTTTAAAAGAATACAATCTGTTACGAGTGAAGTGTATGCCTGTAATAGGAATATTGCTAGAGACCTATACGTATTCAACTACAAATATTTAAAATGTATTGTGTAATATTCTGTTGGTGTACCATAACATTAATAAATAAATAAATCTTCAAATCATCCGAAATAAAATGTGGTGCAAACTTTGCTGCCAACAAAATTTTAACTTGACGGTTTAGGTCGTTAGATACATAAATATAATAAAGCGATATGTGATGTGTTGTCAGCGGGCAGCGGGAGTCGGCCGGAGCGACCCACTTTATCATAAATACCTACTTACATACAATTAAAATCGACAACAGCGCGGGTGCGATAGCGCGCGTAATGATGCGATAACATTATTACCTACTGTTATTTTTCCTGGAACAATACGCGCAATGCATAGTACTAATATACATATTTATATATTACAAATACGTCCAGGAATATTTCGGACGATTCCATCGTAGCGTTAATATAAATTTTCCTTTTTAAACGCTATCGAATTCCATAAAATAATTCCTAGGTATATGCAATTACCAATTGCTTTCCTAATTACAAGGAACTTTACGCGGAAACATGTTGCGGAAATTCGTTCCATAAGGTAACCGGTGGGTGATTAGATTGCTGAAGCCACACTGTATGTCGACATTGTGTAGAATTTCTGGATGTGCCAACGTGGCGCGATTGCCGCGGCCACGTGCCGCCGCGCGCTCTGCCCGATACAGCACGTCTGCCCCACACTGCTGCGCCGGCACATCACTTGCTCGTTGCTACACACTCTTCAAGGACAGCATTACACTGATTACGCCGCACACCGAGCATCATAATGTTGATCAATCAAGTGCACGTGCAATTCATTCGTCTATTTGTCAGCAGATGGCGGATTTTAAACAAACGACGACCACTTCATTTGTTTTTGGAATATAGTATGATCTGCAATTGTTTTGTCATTAATATCTCAGTCATACAATACGTCGCCAGAGAAGGACAGAATGACGAAATAGCAGACTGCAAAGTGTAATCTAAAAGTTAATGAGCGCTAAATGTTTCCATATCATCGCAAGAATAATATTGACAAACTAGGTTACATTTTAGTTTAGAAACAAAGCACTCAATTTAACTTTAGTAGCGGGTACTTGTTTCAGAAATTGCCTATTAGTTTCATTACAACGAACTCCTATTGGTGGGTTTCCTGTTCTGTCTCTTGTTGCCACCAGCTGGATGATATCACCTGATGACGTGCGGTTCAAGAATCTTGCTAGAAAAAATTGCACGTGTGAATGAGTTTAGTTTTTGCTTTCGCTCGTCAGATGCGAGAGACGTCCGGTAGTTATGATTTAGTGAATTAGAAATACATACATTTATATGGCCAGCCAATAATACTACTCCTACCTACATGTATGATTAATGCCTATCCAAATGCATTGGTACACGTAAAACATATTTCTATTCCCATGTCCTTGCATTTGGTGTACCTAAGTTGTAGATGTTAAAAACGTATTTTTTTTAATCCCAAATTGCACCCGATGCAGAGAACACACGCACTCTCCATTAAGGAGCTCATAGTCAGCAGCCGTCGTAAACCGCGGCCGTTATCTGTTGTCACACAAAAACAGTCCCGCGTCATTTGTCGCTATTAGGGCGTCGCTAAAACGTCGCCTAAAACAGGCAAAAAGGTGCGCAGGCGCCGCCGGAGCCAGCCAGCCGTGGGCCAGATTTATGTCTCTGTCGACTGCGAGCCCGTGACTTTACGTGCAAAAACAATACTTTACTGCTTTCCACCGAGATGGGCTGGCGGCCCACTTCGCACTTAACTTTAGGGTTGACGGCTGCGATATCTGCTATCTTGGACTTAATACTCGTAATAAAGTCACTTTTACTCAATATACGAGTTTTCTTTTGTTGCTTTCCGTTTGTCTCCTTCAATATTTTCTGTGTGCATTATACGAACAAGCTTCACGTATATGTATAACCAACAGTACTAAAATAATTTACTGAATAGGAAAATTATAACATAATTACGGTAAAGTCTTCACTATGTATGAATGTAGATGAAGCGAAAGCGTCAGCACCGTGACAAATGGAGATCTGTAGTCTCTGCCTACCCCTCTGGGAGACAGGCGTGAAGTGTATGTATGTATGTACGTCTTCACTAGTATCGCAATCGAAGCTTGCGACTTCGCGTAATAAATATTTGTGTCTCCTTCGACTGGAGTTTATCGCGTTTCATGACACTTGTAAATCATCCCCCAACAATAACAGCAGTTCGCCCGAAATATTTTGCTGCTCAATAATGAGTCGTATGTTCAGGGCCGTGCGATATATTTTGAGGTGATCTCGCAATAAGTAGTTAGTGACAAATTCTTCGGATGCCTCTTGCCACGCGGCGCTAGATTTATCTTTTTCGTTATTAACCTCTAAATACTTGTGCGTGATTTACTTGGCTATTATTTTTAGCTAACGAGAGCGGCTGCAAGGCGATCGTCTGTCAGTAATTCATCAAATACATTTTTCTAGGTGTTGTTACCAGTTGTCATCGTTTGTCACCGTGCGATGCGGATCGGGTTGCATTATGTGCTTTATACATTTTGACAAATGAAGATGGTTCCAACTGAAATGTGAAACAGGAATTTGTGACGCGTTTTAGAAACTGTATCCATAAGTTTCAACGTTGTGTAGTCTGCTGGCTACGGTGATTGCAGCTACGCGTGCTTCCCGGGCGGGTGGCGGGTTAGAGGCCTGCGGGCGGCTGGAACAACTGAGTTGACGACTTGTTTGAGACCGATTTTCCAATACGAGCTACTTGGCTGTAGAGGTTCGCGACACCACCCTCCTCCATCCCATGCCCTGACTGCCTGAAGGGCATACGGGCGAAACTTTGGGCCGATCGTCGCGCGCAAGCCGTCCCGACTATAGGCCGCGACGGTGTGCGCGCGACGTCCGACCCGACATACTTGTGTCTCCACCACGATCAAGCCGACCAACAGTCCTACTGGGACTAAACAGCACACAATGGCCACTTCGCACTCGGATTCAGATCTCACCTACGTATACTAGAGGTTCGGGACAGACGGATATCACTCGGATAATAGACAAACTACATCGAAGTAAAGGGCATTTCTCGTAGATGTTTAGAACATGTATCACCAGCCAAGCCCAATTTTCTGTTTTTCCGCTCTGAGGGGTCTGTGCGAGATGGGCAGCAGCGCTCTCTGTGAGTTAAAAAAACCAACTGATGTGACATGAAGATCTAGGCCTCTTCTGTAAGTGGGTTGTCCAACTGGGATAACCGCCAGGCAGAATAAGAAGACTTAGCCAGTATTATTAAGGTACATACCTTACGCCAATTGCATGAAATTATGATGACTACGTTCATTCTACATACCTTATAACTTATTTTTACAAAATTTAGATTTGCTTGATAAATGTAGGTAACATAGATCAGCGCTGCAATTAAGAAAAATGATAATTCTTGTAATCCATGTGTATTATGTTCAATGCGTATTATGAATGACTATAAACTATGTTCTTTAGGGCTCACTTTAGGAGGCTGAATAGAATAAATAGATGCTGCTTGTAGTCGCAGAAATATTTCCAACTTCGCCAGTTGAAGTTCTGCACCCAGGAAGGAATGCATTTCTTAAAGAAATGGTACTGGAATCTTACGCATTTACGAATCCATATCGATGACGACAGAAACACTTTTCATTTCACAATAATCGGGAATTTTCAGTGCCCTTGTTTCTCTTAGTTATGACAGATGGCGCTAGCTGTAGTAGGAGGATAAAGGTCAAGGAAATTACTAACTTCAAGCAGTCAGTATTGAAGGTAACAGTTAATTTCTTTATCGTTTGTTTACATGTTACAAAGGAGTCTGAAGTTTGAATAACTTGTCCAATTATTAAAAAACTGTACTAAAATACAACTGACAGACCCTGGACACCTACTAGCGACATCTAGATAAGCAATCTTTGGAGTTTGAAAATTCCCCATTAATACGCTTTTCTGAAAATTCTGTTTACCACTGAATGAAGTGCATAGTAAGACTTAAATTATTTTGGTAACAACATAATGAAAAATTAGTAAGCTCTAAAAAAGCTATTAAGTGGGTATGTAACTAGGAAACATATGCCAAGTTTTGTTCAACTTCTATATTATAATGATTATAAAACTGACGAGCAGGCCTCGAGAGCGGTATACCGTGTACTAATTTGTGAACCATTATTTTTAGATTCTTATAATTTATTGAGTCGTAAAAAACGTACATGAAAATGTAGATGAGTACTTAGGAGCTACGCTTATTCGCTTTCTGTCTGTTAAAATACGTTTTTCTGGCGCTGGCGATGCCGTGTCTGCTGTAGAGGCGTGGGCCTTTGCTTACGTAATTAATAATTATAAAAGTAAATAAATATTCGTAATATAATACAGATAATCCATCCGTATCGCATCTTTACAATACATTTTCTGAGTAAAAGAGATCAGTAATTAATTCGTTTGTATAAATAAAAATATCCACGTTTTAGGGCAACATATTGTTATGTTGCATCGTCGATAAAAAAGTGAAAAGTAACAAAAACTAGTGACGTGTTCATAGCTATAGTTCCTTACGATACACTTCAACTACATTTCACAATAACGATCTTTCCTAGATCATAATTATCCACGCGAACTAAGTACGCCTATCTGCCGCAGAATTATAAGATTATAACGGCATGAACGTGATAGCACTTGTGTCATTGCAGTCTAGTCTCTAATACTAGGTGAGCAGGGTTGTGTTTGTCGTGTAGTTGCGTTTAGGGCTGATTTACGCGGTACATTAGCGGGCGAGCGCATTGCAATTTATGGCGAACGCGAGTTACCAACGTAGCGGCGGCGGCGGCGGACGATGTCGCTTTACTCCATGTTTGAAGTAGAAATACAGGGTGAAAATTACTTATAATATGTGATGTTATTAGTTATTAAACGGCAGTAGCGAAGTATCTTCGCGATATGACCAGTCGTAAAAATAGTAGAAAGCAGTTGGCACTTCACACCTTTATGGAAAGGATTTAATTAACAGTGTTTTAAGATTTTAATAAAGAGTGTGTCATATGATTATCTCGGAAATACTATTCCATTTCAACTATCCTCTTTTCTGACTTCACGTGGCGTCCCGGAGATACCCAATCTACAATAGTGAGTACCTACGTAAAACCTTATTATAATAAATGAATCATGTCGTACTCGTAGGAGTTGTTTGTGAAATATCTGTATGACAAAGGTACAAAGGGAAGCTACAGTACCCACTTGGCTATACTGTTTTTTCTGTATCTGTCCGGCTGTGCAGCAAAGTACCCTAATAATAACCACTGACTACGTACTTCCCAACTGAGTGCATTAATAAATTAAAACACAGAAATTATTGTTACTCGTGAAACTTCAGGAACTGAAAGTTCAACATAAAACGCTATTTTCTTTGCTTGTCCTTTGAAACAACAGTAGTAGGTTGTTGTACATAAGAGTCGTCCTTCTTTTTCCTGCAGTCCTAGGCAAACGCGTCAAGAAAGCCACGACATAGAAAAAATACGCGCTGTGATTGGCTGCTATGTCACACATCGTGCGACTTAACTTGTTTCAACCAATCGCAGTGCCTGATATGCCTTGTCATGTCTTTCTTGAAGCGCTTTGCTAGGGGGGCTGGTCGCGTTTACCGAAGCAATATTTTATTAGCAAACAGCGAAACTTTATAGAACGTAGTAGTAGTCTAATTAAGAAAAACAATCGTTGTAACGTGAAACAATTAGATAGCTGCCCATGTAATCTTCATGTTGTCCAATCAGATGCACCGTAAAGCGTCACATCCTTTCCTGGCTCGTGTAGCACAAGAGAAATGACATAATGGGAGGAGAGTGCATAATGCAGTGATCGTGGCTGGGCTGTGTGCAGTCGGCGGTGACCTCTGGCCGAGTGCCGGCGCGCGCTGACGAGAAGCAGACGTGCCGGCGGCGGCGGCGGCGGCGGCGAGTAAGTGCATTACTTAGGCAGGGATCACAATATTCATACGACGCGATAAACAAATGACCATCTATTTTGAGACGTGCCCTATGACGATTGTAAAACAATCAATAATTACATCCAACAGATCTGGAGAAGTCTCTCTTGTCTATATCTGACAAAGTTTATTGTACACGTTATTTAGTTTGTGCCATTAGATTCTGAACTTGGCACGTACCTACCAGATATTTTAATTACTTTATTAATTAGTAACTAAAATAAATATATACGCATTGGAGCGCTTCACGTCACAAATCAATGTTAGCACCGAGTAGAGTGCCTAGCTACATTAAACTGCAATAACATTAGCAGCCTAATGCGAATTGAAGATTTGCTCAATGAGTCTAGTGTAGCCCCTAGTATGTAGCCTGTAGTGCAGCGCGGCCCTTAGCGGGCGCATTTAGAAGCACTCGAGTCCGCGGCGCCGGCGAGCTGACGCCTGCCTCGCCGTGACGTCACGAGCCGCGCCGCTGGGAAATCACACTGATGTTATGTGTGTAGGTATTGCACTGTCACAGGAATTCGTACGATCGGTATTAGTACCGACTTACATTGTGTCAAAAAAACAGCAATGTAGCTTACCCGTAGGTAATAGTTTCGGCAACCGGATAAAGGCTTCGTAGAAGAAGACTGTGGGTACGATGACCCACGAGTACAAACCGAACTCTGACCTTGCTTGACTTGTGTCAGATTCCACACTGAGATCGTTTTAAAACTGTTGAGTTTTGTGACAGGAAGGGTTGTAAGTTTGTACGACGGCGGTATTACGTACTTTGCTCTAAACATCTATGAATTACTAATTCGAAGATATACCACTTGAACTTTTTCGTTGTATGAGAAATCTTTACGTAGTATAAAATAAAGTCGTCTCTCGCTGATCTTTAAAACTACGCAACGGAATTTTATATGTTTTTCTTTGGTAGATTTTTGAGGAAGGGTTATATGTATAATACATGCATATAATAGCATAGAAACACTGTTAATAATGTATATTGGCAAATCAACTTTTGCTAGGTCAGCGATTATTTGTGAAGAAGCTACAATTTTACAAACAAATTATGAATCCTTATAGGCAGACCCAACATTTTGATAAAATAAAATAACCACAATGATAGTTTAGATGATAATTTAATGTCCGAAGTCCTAATTTATGTCTCCGCGCCGACCGTATTCACTCATCAAAAGTTGAACTATAAGTGCACACATGTATCAGTTAACTACTGGTAGGTAGGTAGGTGCTCATAGGTAGGTGTGTGCTCAGATGACTTACAAGATGAGCGAGATACAATGACAAAATTACACACTTTCAAGTCTATCTATCTTATGTCTAGCTAACCTAAACTAGGTAACCCTGTACCTATGTATAATACTCCAGACCTACATATATACACACATCAAGTGTCTAGGAATCAAGTACATTTTAGAAGATTGCAATCAAGAATATATTTTACAAAAACTGAATTCATTCATAATTTATTCAAAATGTGGTGATAAGTTATTGATACAGGCATGGGGAATTAGGTAGGAGTCCTATCGATTTAAATCTAATAGATTTAAATAAAATAGATTTTTTTAGAGCTAGAAATGTTCTTGACTCCTAGACACTTTTGATGTGCCTGGAGTCTTATAAATAGGTACAGGATTACCTAGTTTAGGTTCCAGTCTTCGCATATAAAAATCGCTATAATTTTGGTGTACCTACCAACCGTGTATTTTTTATTATGAAATGATGATTTGTTTTGGGAACGGCATAAATTATTTTTATACATTTACAAGTAGACGCCCCGCGATTTTATTCGCGTAATTTCAGTATTTCATACAAAGTACAACACCCTCTATATAGCGACGCGTCCAACAGGATAGGGGTAAAAAGTATCCTATGTCCGTCTCCCGGTTCGAAGTAACCTCCCCACCAATTTTCAACCAAATCGGTTCAGCCGTTCTTGAGTTATAAATAGTGTAACTAACACGACTTTCTTTTATATACTCGTATATAGATTTATATTATAAGGTAATGAACTTCAGATATACTTATTTTGCAAAAATCTTCTAACACCCTCACTACAAGTGCAGTAGCGTTACGCCAATATTATGGATGCCGTGATTACTGTTCAAGATATGAGTGAAGTCAGTCGGGAACGCATAACATGTCAAGATAACCCTAACGAGCGCGTGCTATGATCGAATTATGTCAATATGTTGCGAACTCATGAATGGCTGTTGCGTGTACCTAGTGCCGCTCCGTACGCTTCATCGCCTTCTTTATAGATTTATTAGCTATTTACTTACTAATGAGTATGAGTAGTATGTTGGCGTTTTTGCAAGCACGGGCTGTAATTACTCAGCGAGTGAGTGCTGCGAGACAACCAGTGGGTAAATGCATTATCTTACTAGTAGGTTGAAAGTAAAACTCATGATTAGAGATGTATTCCCTCCAACACTCATCGTAAAATACAATTTAAGAAACATTCGGTATGCTGCATTAATTATGAGCGATGTCCTGAGTGGCTAACTCAATTATTAATTCAGAAGTGAGTTCTAAAACCAAGACGTTCATACATGTCAATTCATTAGATAGGGCATATGGGCGTGCGTTTGGTTATCAAGAATTGGTTTTCGAACGAAGAATCTATTTAGTTTATAGGGATCTTTACTAGCGCATGGTACGCATTCGTCTTAAAATCATCCTCTACCAAATCTCTTATTTTCCCACAATTTTGCAAAAGAGACACACTTGTCCTCTGGTCTTTTTTTGTTGTGGCCACTTGAGATTTGATGGTTGTAGGCAACTGCGAGCCGATGCTGTGTGCTGGCGGTTCCCACCGGCCGCCGCCGCCGCGGGCCATGTGGCGCCGCCGCCGGCACCCGCCACCTGCACGCACTTCAACGACACTGCACTTACGGCTCAGGATTTTACATCAAACTTTCAGACCGTTACTGTAAACCCACAATACTTTTGACAGTTTCTTAATTTGTGTCTGAAAACGAAAACAGTTTCGCTGCGTCTTGAATTCATAATAAGCCCTGCGTACTGCCTACTATTAACATCGCTTAGGTCGTCCGGACAACCGACTTTAAAGTAATTTTCTAGTGATACAAGTAGAGCCTGTAGGCAGCATTCATAACATGTTTGAAGCGTCTGATGAAGCTATGAGAGGTCGCACTACCGGCGCTGTAGCTGTTAGAAAGACGGTTATAGTGTACTTACTAATCTCTTTAATACGTTTTCTATTTATGCAAAGTGAAGTTGGAGCGGTGAAGTGCGCTGAAGCGCGACTAACGAAGCTAATTTATGTCTCCGTGTCGTCGCGCGATAGAGCAGCCCCGAGCGGCGCGGCGGCGGCGGCGGACCCACTGCAGGACTCTGACATGCCAAATATTTAGCGACATAATTTGACACTTTGTTATCTATTAGCCATCACGCGTTATCAATATCTAATGAATCGTTGAGGACGGCGCGTGCGCACCCCCGGACCATCTGCCGCCAGGGTGCGTCGTCTCCGACCGCCCCACTCCTTCCACCGGCGCCGCCTCCGCCCCGCGACCTCATTTCTGGCTAAGATAAGATACGGTGTGAGTTATAGCAAACCATCAGCAATTAGGCTCTGCCATGCGGGCGCCGAAATTTTACGTTTTTTGCTTCGAAACAAGTTTATTAGTGCGAGCTGATGAAAAATTAGGGCAACACTTGAGTGCCGCCCGTTTGAAATTAACCGCTCACTGCTCCCCGCTCCCCGCTCCCCGCTCCCCGCACCCCGCACCCCGCACCCCGCCGGCGCTCTCAGTGCGCTGTCTCGCACATCAAGCACAATTTAGGCACAAACAGATTATACATATTAGGCTAGAAATCCGCAAACCAAAATATACTGACTTAACAATATCGCCTGAAGGAGCAGTGGGTGTAATTGCTATATTCCATTATGCCCCAACACATGTATGTACGTCTGTCGACATATCGTAACCACTTAATAATCGATTATACCTACACACAGATGTAAGTGTGCGACAGTAGGTAGGTATGTACGAACATACCTCTCCAAATTTATGGTTCCATATAAGTTTAACTGGCAAGTTACTTATCTAATAGCTGTAGGTGGTTAATGACTCGGATGATAATAAAATTAATATTTATCTCCGCCGCGGCGTCTACGCTCTACACGGAAGAATCAATGAACAACTGTTTTACATTGTGACATTCATAAATCACGAGGTTGAGTAGCGCCGGCCACCGCGCCGGCCACCGCGCCGGCCACCGCGCCGGCCGGTAATGGCAACGCGAGCTTAGCTGCCTCTGACGCTCAATACTTTCGCCCGCCCTTTTAGGTACGTACTCGCGAAACAATCGAAATATTGACATTGATTGAGTGAGCTCCACTTGGACATTGGACAAGATACAATTGTCTTTTAGTGGTCCTCGCTACATTCAGCGCGCGACAGCAGTGACAGTGAATACGCAAGCAATAAAACATATATGGATATTGACCTTTATGTAAAACAAATATGCGCTGATTGAAGCGTTTGTTCGTTACTTTTACAGCTTTACAATCACACTCTTAGTAATATCCGTGTTTCAAAAATTAACAATTCGGAAGAGAACTGGCCGAGATACAGTGTAATGCAAGTGGTACTGTCAGTGGGCAGAAGAGCAGTGGCAGCCGCGGCGACCGCGTCTCCAACAATTTTGTGGATATTGTTGAACGAACATGCAATTTGATAAACGGTTAAATTGATGATTGGATCAGACGGAGTTAGTTAGTGACGTCAGTTGATCTATACGCAACAAGAAACAAAGGCCAGCCAGCACGTCACATGCACGTCCCGAAGCTTGCAGAAGAAGGATTATTGGAGTGGCAAGTAAGGCACTCGTAAGTTATTCATACCCAAATGCCGTGTGGTGACGGCGAATAGAATACATGTGTCACCACCCCAGCCCAACTTTTCCCGTCATGGGG
>SJJU01011638.1:0-10962 GCA_012932125.1 Conopomorpha cramerella
TGAACAACCTATAAATTGGTGGCAAAAATTTTAAAAAGTATAGTCATTTATAGATAGATTGTACGCAGGCTGTAGCAAAATTTCTTCACGTCACACAATCACAAAGAGAAAGAGAACAACTCAAGAACAACTTGACCAACGCACCAAACTAAGTTGCAAAACAGAGGGTAGCTATTTATTTGCACTTCATTTGACACGGTTCTAAAAATATTATACCTACCCAAAATGAAAACAGGTCTGTTGCCGCTAGAAGAAGCGATTGAACCAAACGAAGAAGCAAAACAACCATTAGTCAGTACCTACCTACTTTTACAGTACCTAGATTATAATTACTTTTTTTCTGTGCTCTGCAGAAAACAAACCATTACTAATTTGCTTTCATATTAACTTAGGTCCCTTCCTACTTAATTACGTACCTATTTCAGGACACGTGCAGCAATCCCGACATGGCAGTGCATCAACAACAGTCCAAGAAAAAGTCGAAACGGCCTAGAATCGTCTTTGAGACATCAGATAACGACGAAATTCGTGATTCACAGAGCAGCAGGTAAAAGTAACAACCTGTCATATGAAGGACCCGACGACGGTCTGGCCTCTCCTCTTCAAATATTTACCAACCTACATCCTAATTCCTAACACTTTCGAAGACATTCAATAATATAGACTAAATTTTGTTATCACGTGGATGTACCTAACCCCCAGAAAGGGTTAAACGGCAGTCGGTAACGGATCTTTGTGAAAACATAAAAGAAGTGTCTGGTCTTTAGGAACTCGCGTAATTAATCTTTTAGATCTAAGTATGATGATATTTTATTAACGTACGAACGGTTACGATAAGGATAGGTATTGTTTCTAAAGTTATACATATAAGTACTTGAATCAAATAAATCATAGACATAGACATTAATCTATTTATTTAATGCTAAAAAAAACACACACAAACAACAAATTCAGTAGGTACAATAGGTTATACATACAATGCATGTTAAATGCAGCATTCCTATCTATCGTTCCTGGGTCTGTCAGCAAAAAAGAGACGCCGATTCAACATATTTTGAGCACTATACTCTTAAGTCTATCATGATATCTTCCCAGTATTTACAAAGATGTGCTGAGTCAGCCGGCGTCCCACCTGACGCACAAGGCACGGCTGCAGTGGCTGCAGAAGCGTCGTGCAGTAGGATTGTGGGTGCAGTGCGACGGTTGCAAGCGATGGCGGTATCTACCTGACGTACTTGACAGCCATGAGTTAGCATCCAAGTGGTATTGTCGCATGCATACAGGTGAGAATATAATTTCTATAACTACCAGTTAGATCAATCATCCATCGATAAAACGAGGCACCGGTGGGTATTGTGTATGTTAATTAGAATATTATCTATCGTAAATAACGTAATCCTGCATAACTTTTCCGCAGATAGGGAGCAAGCTAGCTGCAGTGTACCAGAAGAGAAGCTCCGTGTTCGTGATGAAGAGGATCTCATACATAGCGAGTACTCCGCCGGGTCACTGGTGTGGGCTCGCATGCAGGGCTGGCCCTTCTGGCCCGCCATGGTTGATGACGATCCCGATATCGAGCAGTTTTATTGGCTCGATGGATTCTCTGATATACCGGTCGGTGCTTAGACAAGTTTAAGATTACATTATCACTTAATATGTAAGTAACGATTTTCTATCTCACGTTATGTTTCAGACATATTACAACGTCGTTTTCTTCGATAAAGAAGTCACTCGTGCATGGATATCTCCGGATAAATTAAAGCCCTATACGAAAAACAAAAAAATGTTAAATGTCTCCAGTAAAGTTAAAAGGCGCTTCGAATATGCAGTGAAGCAAGCTAACGATGCAGCCCAACTAGCTCCAAGCGATCGACTGGCTAAATACAGCTTCATTGCTAGATACGAAGGTAAAATCGGTAGTCCCATAAAACCGACCAAGAAAGTATTGCAGAGATTCCAAAAAAAGCTTGAAAGGATGTACAACATCGAGATACCTATTGAAATAGACTCGGACGATGATGAAACTGTTGTCAGCCAACAGCGTGCTGAATTAAGTAAAGCATTAAAAAATAACAATAATGTTATTATAGTCGGTGCGAATTTCGCTGAAAGGAAAACGATGACCGATAAACATTTGGATAAATCAGAAGACCCCCAAACTAGTACAAAAGATGATGATAATAGCCAGTCTTTAGCCCCAACAGAAGCCCAAGAAATAAAAAGCAAGAACGTTATCATTGTTGGGACACCAAAACGTATGAGGAATATTGTTCAAAAAAATATATTGAACGGAACCAATGAGGAATTTCAAGATTCGTTACTTGTCGAGAACACTAAAGAAATATCGGAAGTTACAACAAAGGAGTTCGATTCAATGACTGTTCAATTGAGTACGCAGAAGTCAGATACTGGCCGGTCTACGGGTGAGTGGAGTATAATTTTGGTAATAGTTAAACGAAATATGTCAATCAAAATGTAACAGTAGGTAATTATTAGACTCCTTGAAGAGCACGTGACGATATAGTCTTGTTCTGTTCTAGATGTAACTTCAAAAGATCTGGCTCCTGAACCCCGTAAGGAATCACCGATAGTCACCGAAACTCAAGATTTAACTATCCGTATAGCGACACCAAGTAGCGACGACTTCGACTTTTAATTTTTCTCTTTTTTAAGAAATTTAAGTTACATGCATATTTTGCTTTGTGTCTTGTACCTACTATTATTAGTTTTAACTACTAAGTAAACTTAAGCTGGTTACTACTTAATATTTACTATAAACTATTCTGTTGGAAGTTTAATTTTTTTGTAACTTACCCTCCAAGCTCCAACTGTATCTACCACGATATGGTTTTGTAGAGAGTATAAATAAATAGCCATCTGACTAATTAATACCCCGTTTGCAAGAGATAAACAGGTGTTGTGTGGTAGGTAGTGTTAGATACTTAGGTACGGACAAAAACCTACTGCGCCAGAGGGCAGACTTCCGTTGCTTTTTGAAATAGGTACCTATCTAGGTTGTACCCATTTCAGGGTCCTGCAATTAAAAAAAAATTGTTCTGGTTTACACCGAATCCTGCCCGAAAAAGTGCTATTTCAAAGCGAACTGCCGGCAATAGCCCCAGCTGCACGACTGTTAAAAATGAGTCCTCTGTCGACAGCTCGCTTCGGGCATAGCTAGGTGCTAGGTGCTACTGCACCTTAACTCTTAATCAAACAAAGGCTATTATATTTCCACTTGACCAACACATTCTTTGAACCTTATTGAATGTCTTCACTGGAATTATCTAAAGATTTCAGAGAATATATCACATAAGGCACACTTGCCTATTTAAACAGTAAACAAATTTAAACAATAAATTCACCAAATCTAGCTTTACAATTAAAAGCTAGATTTTATAATAAACTTCACCCGGGTTTATGTGATGGAGTCGGTAATTAGAATAACAGACGTCAATAGAGTCCAAAATCCATCAGAAAAACACTTAACCTTGTCTGATTAAGGGTTAAAGAACTTTCATCAACGTGCTGGCTTGTCCTGAACAGAGTCATACCGCAGGTATATAGTCTCCCTCTTCTCCGGGTTATACCATCCCTTTTCCCGTCAGTTCATTGGGACAATAAACGTGTCTTACTCTTCAGCAGAGACACCCAAATAAATGCTGGATTATATGTATACCAAACTAGTGTACCTACGTGTAACGTAGATAATGTACGTAGTCATTTATTACTGTACATATTGTAGATGACGAGATAATCGACATCATGGCTCTGTTGGGGAGCATGCTCTTAAACAGGGACACCCGGTGCAGCTCATAGTCCGGTTGATCGGACTACGGAAACCTAGTCATTTTCCCTTTTATATAATATAATTGTTTTCCCTGGTACGATCGACCATACCACGGAAAAAACAGGTCAGCCGTGGTACGATGAACCGAACTAACGAACAGGACTACGGCGGAAGAGAGAGAGTCCCTCAACGCACACGACTTGTGTTTGTATTAAAATTTTATTTTCGTGGCTGTAAAGGTATTGCTCTGAGACCGGACGCATTTTCTTTTATATAGATACGTTCATTCATATTTCCGGTTTTAATATTGATAGTTTGATTGACATAAAAATGGATCCGGATTGTCAATCTAGAATTTTCATTTCAGAAATTTGATTTCAGAGGTGTGTTCGGCTGAATATTTCCATGAAAAAAAGAACTCTGGACTAATTCCAGTGTATTTTGTTTATCAAACACAAATCGAGAGGAATATACCTTTCTAAACTTATTGCTTTCTTCCAAGGAATAAGCCTAAATATGGCCACAATCTCCTTTGCGAAAAGTTTGGTTAACCCAGGTAAAGTGTGGATTATTTTATATTTTTCATTATGACTGGCTTATTATTGACATTTCTTGGTAAAAATGAAATGTAATCTTTCCTCCTAAGAACTTTTCTCGTAAACCTCTTTAAAGTTCAGATAAAAATATTATGTAAAGAAATAGATTTTGAAGCCGAAAGGAAGTTATTTATGATAATTTAACCGCTTACTCAATAAATAGTACTTAACCATTTAGACCTTGACTTTATACTGATATCTACACTGATTTACGCCAGTAATAGTAATAAAAATATACCTTGAGATATTGAGGTTAAGTCTTTCTGAAATTTATTTTACAGCCTTACGGTTGGTCCTAAAGCCAGGCCAATGCACACCGTTAAAATCACAAACTGGACTCTCATGTGTTACACCATTAAGCATTGTACTGCGGAGGAACTATGCTGAGAAACAGGTGTTTGAGAGAACAAAACCCCATTGCAATGTAGGCACTATTGGACATGTTGATCATGGTAAAACTACATTGACCGCAGCCATAACCAAAGGTATTAACTTTTATTTATGATTAATCAGAAAATGAGATATTACCTTAGTTTGTAGATGACCTGGTTTCAGTGATCCACCATCAATTATATTCTTCGTAATGTTTTATGAGCAGCAGACAATGCATACACACAGAATATTTCACAGAGGTGAGACAGGCGAAGAAATTTTTTTTCATGTTTTACAAAAATTTGTCACATTCTCTCACAACTCTGTGAAAAATTATGGGTGGTATTCTGTGTATGTGTTTCAATCAAAATTAAAAGAAATGTTTTTGCTATCCATTGGAAGTAGTTATTCATGTCAGTTTACAATGAGCATTGCGTTTGACATGTCTAAAGTTTGCTCATTTGTATGGAAAACATAGAATGCCTTATAATATATTAGTCAGTCAAATCATATATTCCTCAAATTGTGTATTAGGACTTCTAACCTGCCTGTTGTTAAATCAGCTCAGTAAGGTAAAAACCTTGGGTGCACTTAGTATTGATAAATATAAAATTTAACACATTGTTTATTATCTTTTTTAGTATTAGCCGATAAAAATCTTGCACAGATGAAGGGTTACACAGACATTGACAATGCCCCAGAAGAGAAAGCCCGAGGCATCACAATCAATGTTGCCCATGTAGAATACCAAACCGAAAACAGACATTATGGTCACACGGATTGCCCAGGACATGCAGATTACATAAAGGTATGTACATAATTTTATTCTAACCTTCAACCCTGGCTTTCGCTCACGCAGATGTAGAGAATTTCATATAAATTCCTAGAGCAAAACTATTCAATCAACTGCAGCAAAACTGTTCATCAGGAATAATGTAGGTATATGCTACAATATTTTTTAAATTGATTCATTGGTTTCAGTACCTATTTTAAGCAAAGAAACAACATTAAATTTTTCACCTTAAAATAATATTATACCTACCAGCTTTTTCTTTCAATAAAGATCATTTAAAATCCTACATAAGGAACATGCAAAAAGAATTATTCAGTGGCAGTATAGCCACATTCACTTTAAGGCACAGTTCCAAATTCATTGTACTCATTCAATTTTATTTCAATATTTCACAGAACATGATCACAGGAACAGCGCAGATGGATGGTGCAATCCTTGTTGTAGCAGCCACCGATGGTGTCATGCCGCAAACTAGAGAGCATTTGCTCCTTGCCAAACAAATTGGCATTCAGCATGTGGTCGTCTTCATAAACAAAGTAGATGCTGCTGATCAGGAGATGGTGGAACTTGTGGAAATGGAGATCCGTGAGCTGATGACCGAAATGGGCTATGATGGTGATAAGATTCCTGTGATCAAAGGTCAGTCTTCACTTTCACATTTTAATGATTTTGTACAGTATAGTACATGTTCACACATTGCGACTCTTAGTGTCCTACTAATAAATGCGCTATAACTGATCCCCCAACTCTACACCAAGCTTAACCCTTCAGTTGTATGTCAAATACGGAATAACATGTTTCAATAGAACTGTAACAACTTAGGTTGAAGATACTTTACTTTAAAGTTTTTACTTTAATTATTATTATTATTACAATGGAGGCCATGTAAAAAAAGCAATCTAGTAAAACTAAAACCATATTATTATCTGTAATTATTCTCTGCAGGTTCTGCATTAAGCGCATTGGAGGGCAAGAATCCGGAAATTGGTGCTGAAGCTATTTCTCAGCTATTGACTGAAGTTGACAGTTTCATCCCAACCCCTCAGCGCGATCTGGACAAACCCTTCCTCATGCCTGTAGAGTCTGTGCACTCTATTCCTGGACGTGGAACAGTCATCACTGGCAGACTTTACAGAGGTAAGTCAATTTTTTTTGGTTATTCATTTATTTTTGTGTCACATGTTCTGCCCTTTTCATCATTTTCTTCTAAACTCTCGTCATTCTAAAGGTAGTTTACATACGAAAGCCGAGTTAGTGCCGGTGACTAAACACTGTGTTTCAACAAAATGGAGCTGTGGTATGTGATGTATATGGAGCTCCCTTAGAAGTTTGATGAGAACGAAGTGAAATCTGTAAATTTAATGATGTTGGCATTGAAAAATTGACCCTATGGCAGGAAAATAAGGAAACATCAAAATTTACTTCTCAAAGTGGTTTTACGCTTGTCACTCGCTGGTGCTGTCGGGATGGACGACTGTTAAACTACCCTAAGAATGACGCCAGTATAGCGTTACAATGACAGCAACTATGTATATCAACTCTTTTTGAAGTAAGAAGTAGTAATGGAATTCATATTATTACGACTTTTACTGTTTTCCTGTTTGGCAGAGACAATACCAAGTGTAAAAGGACCCCAAGCAATGAAAGGTTGTTGGGCTCTTCAATATGAACAAATTTTATTATTATTATTTAATACTTTATTGCACCAACAGTACAATGGGTGGAAAGCAGGGAAAGGAAAAACAAAATTTTTCACCTCCATACCAAAAATACCATTTTTTGCTTCGAGAGGTGACATTTTTTATGGAGATGATTTATTTTTCATATCCCACATTGGCCCCTCAGTTTAAAACCTATCTCTATTACAGGAACACTGAAAAAGGGCACGGAATGCGAGATTGTGGGTCACGGCAAGGTGATGAAAACAACGGTTACCGGTGTGGAGATGTTCCACAAGACATTAGAGGAGGCGCAGGCGGGCGACCAGCTCGGCGCGCTCGTGCGCTCCATCAAGCGCGAGCAGATCCGCCGCGGCATGGTCATGGCCAAGCCGGGCACCGCCAAGGCTTACGATAACATCGAGGCTGCCGTCTACATTCTCAGCAAAGATGAAGGTATGCAGAAGTCATTGAGTACTCAGGTTACGTGTCTACAGTTATACCTGTCTCTTTCTTACGTACTAGATACTTACCTTGCGCATGAAGCTTCTATCATGAGCAAATTTAGTTTGTGATAAAATAACAATCTGGTACTCCACATGGTAGCCTTGTATTTAGATGGGTGGGTGATATGATAATGCCCTAAGGATTTTCTAATCTAATGGGGAATTAAATTGATAACTTTGCATACCTAATAGGCAGTATAAATAAAAAAAACCGTTTCTGTATTTTCGTTTCAGGATGCTGTACAAAAAATATTGTATTTTTTAGATGCGTAAATTCGGAGATATTACGTAAAATGTGAAATATGTGTGATGACGTCATTACTTTGTGCGAAATAGGTGGATTCAAGCCTATCCATATTTTTTTACACATCAATAAATTGACAATATTAGTGACAGCAGAATCGTCAGTTTCAAAACAAACAAAAATAGGTAGTTTTATTTTCTTCCCACCTATTCTTGGAATAAACCTAAAACCACGCTATTTCACTACTATCGATAAAAATGCATCAACCCGAACGAGAGAAAAAGAAATGTTAGGAGTAATATTACTCTGACTCGACGTGGCTAGCAAATAAATAAACACACCTTTCTAAGAGCAAAAGTAAACAAAACAACGATCTGCACAGACTACAACTTGAAAATTGACATTGACAGCTATAGTTTTCTTTTCTATCTATGTTTGATCTGTGTATCCATAATAGTGACGTCATATGGCGCTTACGCTCTTTCGAAAAAAATCAATATTAAAAGTGAAAATCATGAATGAAAACATTATTTTTATGTTGAATAAAAAAATACGGGTCAAATAATTTTATATTTTCTTCAATTTTCAATAAAAATATCATTTACCATTCGAAATGCAAAGTTTGTCAATTTGAGCTGTAGTGATTGTTTACTCTTGAGGATAGTTTTTCCTCAGTTTCGTGTAGTTGATCTAAGGTATTCTGAGCCAATCTCTTCCCTATATTAGTAAAGTAGAAAGAAAACCTATACTAATGTGACGTGGACAATAGAAAGATGTGCACTTGGAATCAAATGTACGCTTGCAAAGTAAGCGTATCTACTGATGATTCAATAGTAAGATGTATACGCAGGCGACGTCCCGGGCGCGCCGGGGCGGCTGGAGGCGGTGTCGCTGGGCCGCGTGCTGCGCGCGCACTGGCCGCGACCCGCCGCACGCCGGTCCGCGCCGCTCTACTACCTGCTGTGGGGCCGACCCGAGTCAGTACTACATCACATTATGCATTAGACATAGACATTCGTTTATTTTTTCCAAAAATTTCTATACAAACAACAATTCAGTACAATGGATTACACATACAGTACATGTTAAATGCAGCATTCCTATATATCATTCCTGTGTCTGTCAGCAAAAAAGAGACACCGACTCAGCATATTGCCACGGTTGCCCGTGACGTTGGTATTATGACAGCACTCATGAGTGAGGGGAGATTAATAAATATATAAATAAAGTAAATATTGCAACACAATTTACATAATATTATAAAGAAAACCATAGTGTATCGATAAAGGCTTATTGTGTTCAAGCTGGGGCTTAACCAAAAAGCAAGCTTGCGCCAAAGTGTCCGTGTGTGTTATGAGTAAAGTACCTAAGTAAAAGTTGGAGCTGATGCCAAAAAGAAACCGAGGAAGTTCAGATAGGTATACCAAGCTGTTGGTCCATGAGATATGTGCGCGATTTATACTTAAATGAACCCAGTGTTTTTACACTATCATTCATTACATGGTATACGGGTTCATACGGTTACGATACGGTTCACCAAGCGTATTAAACCCAACGTGACAGGGGGTGATCCCACCGCCGTTACAGGGTTCAAACACTGCGTGGTGTGCGGGTTTCATCACGATGTTGTCCTTCACCGTACAAACGTTGCGTACGTAGGCTCTGAAAAAGAGTCCTATTAGTACACGTCCAGTAGCCGGACCAAGGGTACAATGCAAGAATCCGACTAACTGGACCACAGACGCTCTTTATATGTATGGGTTTTTATATTTAGGGTTTATATGTTTGTATATTGTACATAAATATATACAGAGTGTAAAAGGACCCCAAGCAATGGCCTTAGAAACGTTGTTGGGCTGGTCAATATGAACAACTTTTACTATGAAAAAAAAACTATACAAATTTTACAAAACCTTACAAAATATCATCTCTATGTGTCTCTATTTGTGTTGTCTATTTTGTATGGAGATACTACATTGCCGTTATTTGAGATCTAGTTTGACGAAGTTGAGATGTACTAGATGTGGAAGAGGCGAAAGTAATCGTGAAAAGTGGAATCTGTGGTCTCTGCCTACCCCTCTGGGAAACGGGAATGACCCGTTGGGATAAATAGACTTAGTGAACCGTGGTCATTTGCTTAACAAGTGCCTCTGGGTATCCCACTTTGGGTATAAAACTGTTATTTTTTTTGTAGTTGTGGTGAGTACTATAAGCCAATAAATTGATCTTTCTCTATAGCGATGGAAGCAAAGCTGCCAACATCACAGACTTGTCTGAAGAGGATTCCGAAACTAACGGACTTGTGCTGTTACACAACACTACAGGTTTGTTTTATTTTTATTCTTGCATCATCATCATCATCACCCCATAACGTAACGTCTAGTGCTGAACTAGGGCCTCCCCCAATGATTTGCATCATTTAGAAGAAGTTCGAAGTTTGAGCGATTAGATAGCCTTTTGCAAATTTACCATTTGTTGTCATTTTAACATTTGTAATATACGTAGAGTCGTCGAAACTATCATCTGATTTTTGTATGCGTGTATATATAAAACTTGTCAGATAATACCTTTAAAGAGTGTAGATAGATAGATAGATAGAGATTTATTTAGTTCACATGAAACACGAGATACACAATGAAACATAACAACAAATAAAATAACAATAGGACATGAGTATTATACTGTGTGCCGTGCTTCACGCGAAGAAAATAGTTTTCGACTCAGCTTAATATCACAGTTACCTGCGACGCTGATATTCTGTCGATACCTAAGAGATGACAGAATGGCGCAACCATCACTATACAGTGTGTACAATGTGCAATTAAGATTTCATTTACGAATGATCACCAACAGAAGAGTACTGGCTGATAGACCCCGCGGAGCTGGAGACCCGGTACACGGTGTACGTGCAGGCGTACAACAGTCTGGGCGGCGGCGCGCTGTCCCCGGGCGCGGTGCTGGGCGGCGCGGGGGCGGGCGGGGCGGGGGCGGGGGCGGGCGGGGGCC
>SJJU01011641.1:0-16126 GCA_012932125.1 Conopomorpha cramerella
CGTAAAAATTTCTAAGACTTCTCACTTCATATTCAGAATGGGTAGGCTTCCTTATTCGATGAGCGGCGACAGCTAGATCTGAAGGGGCCAATTCGTTAAACTGAGGTCTGCCATTCCAGGGTTTATTTCCTTCCTGCTTCATGCTTCATCATCAATTATTGATCTTGTTTTTTTTTAGTCTTACTTCGTCACTCATAAAAAGTTACACTAAACCCCATGTAAATAATCGCTCTGTCACTTAAGCAAAGGTTATTACAGGTCTACTAAAACTAATTATTCAGTATTTGACATGCAACTGGCGAAGTTAGGTTCGGTCGGGGAGGTATATTGGTAAGGCTTTAAGTTCTATTTAAAGTTCTGTTTTGTCTTTTACAAGTCATAAAGTCATAAGTCTCTGCCTACCCCTAAGTGTAAGAAGTGTATTTATTTATTTTATTTATTTAAGTCATAAACATGTCATTTGAAATAAAACTGTATAAGTTACACATATGTAGATTTTGTTAGCGAAGCTTATAGTAAATGTGCTCACTAAAATCCCAGGCCAGAATAAATGTTCCACCATCATCAGAATCATTTATACCAAACTCTCGCATCAATTAACTCCAGACATCGTGGGAGGTATCTATAACACACGAATCAGCATCAAAAAGGCTTGTTAACATTGCATAATAAGTAACTTGATAGTATATCTTGCTTTACAATTAAAATGATCACATAAGATATAAGAGGGTGAATATCATTACCTACACTTGTTCAACCAGTAGCTGGATAAAAGCTGCTTAATTGCCGTGAAATAGACTATTAGTGTTACATTGTAATTAATGCCCCATCGCTGTGGAAATACAAATTATATTCAATACAGCTTGAACTTTATGCTCGTGTTAATGTGAGAGTAAATATGGAACTCCAGAACGTTTCGAAATGTTTTATAGTGTCGAAAATTGCATAGCTATTATGTTTTATCACGGTTTATTGCATGGTACGTGGTTTCATTAGTTCCGTATCAGAATAAGTACGAGAATTTTTCTACTTGATCCTTGTGAACGTATGAGGGAATGAACTTTTCTATTATTTTATTTTTTTTTGGATAAAACATTGCCGACCCGCCTCGATTTCATTTGAGTAGTTACGTATAATATTAATAAAGTTTTACAACCATAACTTCAAAATTATCGTTTTTCTCATATAAACTTCTCATTCCCGTCCCCCTTTTACCCTCTTAGGAAATTTTGATAAATCCTTTCTTATCTCACGTAAATATCATTTTCTCTTTAACGTTAATATAAAATAATAATGTCATTAACTAAATTATGTAAATCACGGGGATTTCTGATACAGACTTTGAGCTTACTAGAAGGCTACCAACAATTATAGAATAATGTTTAAAAGTTAATGAAAAATATTTTTTTTTCTTTTTTTCATAAAAGGAACCCGTGGGCAAAATTTCAGCTTTCTAGTGTCAAGGGTTTGGACTGGGATCAACACCCAGTCAGTGATGAATGAATCAGTCAAGACTTTGAGTTTTTTTATACAGATATTAGTTACTTAAATCTCGCATGCATCGTTGACTAATTATCCCATCGTCAATCCCATGACTTCCATAATCATTTGGAGGGAAATGCCATTCCATTGACAATCGCAATGTTGTTGTGGTTTTGTTCACAGAGAGCGCTGCTGCCCGTCTTCTGGAGAGTTCCATCGGTCGCCTCGCCGCGACCCCTACAACAGAAAAAGTTGGGCTGGGGTGTATTCCATTCGCCGTCACCACACGCCTAGTAACTATCTGAATAAGTATTATCATTATCAAAGTAACAAAATTTACATAATATTTTTTTATCAAGTTCACATCACTCCCACTAACCGAATTACGGATAATCGAGAATAGGTAATTAGAATGAAAATAAAACTTGAATTTAATCGAGCCTGTCAACACAAACGTTTTTAAAACCCGCCCAAGCGTAGTTCCTAATGATTTACTCATAATTAACATAATTGTTCACGATTTGCATAAAATTGTTTGGAATGTTTCGTTCGGGTCCAAAAAGCGTCAGTTTTTTTTTTGTTTTGACTTTGAATCTGACACCATATTACTATAGGTAAGTGGCCAGGTTTTATGGAATAATAACACTTCTCACACCATACATGCATTCGCAAAAAAAATTCATGTACATAATCATAATCTATGTAATCATCCAATGGAGTGGACAGATTCAATGCAAACATCCTCCTAGACTACATTTTATTTACACAATTTGGGATTCCCTGGACGAATACTGACTCTTAACGTCTTTTAATGCGTTTTAAGCCGTTTTATTCACACACATTGTGGTAGGTATATGGTTTTCATCAGGATGTCTTTGTGATGTTTTATGCGGTTTGCGTAGCGTAATAGGCTCTGAAAAAGAGACCCATTCGTACACGCCTAATAGGCTAAATATAGTTCCCTGTGGAACACATTTCACGAATCATCGACCAAATCCAATAAACAGTATGTACCGTACCGGTCCGGACCTTTGCCTATATTAAACTGTAATCACATTACATTATGTGATCACCCTACAACTTTACATCAGGTCTTGAACCTGCAACCATCTGGATTGCAGCTTAAAGTAGCTAGCGTGCCACAGAGGCTTTTTAGCATCTTTGAGTGATACTGTATATATACTAGTATACTGGTATATATACTAGCTGTCCCGGCAAACGGTTGTTTTGTCTTTGTACCCAGTGTATTGGGAGAAATACAACTGGTAGATCCATAAAAAATAGATAGTAACCGATTCTCAGACGTACTGAATACCGTTATAAAAATTGGTAAAGCCGTTAGGAGGAGCACGGTAACTAACAACTAACTAACTAACAGTGTGACATGGAAATGTATATAATATACTATGACTCATATACAACTTTCTAATACCGTATACCGAATCTTTACTGTCCTACCTGTCATAGATCTTTTGTGATACCGGGACCAGGACGGCATTCAAGAATTCGATCAACTTCGATGTGTCGACAGCAATTATAGACATTAAAACAAAGAATTTCCCAAAGACAGGAAGCAATAAAGCACTGTGACAATTTTACGCCATATGCTTCGCTAGGTGATTCTTTTACGCGTGAACTGTATTACGAAGTCATAAAGCACATTTTCAAGTAGCAAAATTTTCGTTTCCTGAATCCAATGAGGATGGAGAAATTCACACTTGACTGATTTTGTTACAAAGCGAATAAGTCAGCGATTCTTAATCATTTTCACTTGAGCTTTTTGTTTATTGGATCGCTCTACATGTAGAGTTCTACATTATTTTGCTTTTGAGTCGAAACTAATTGTTATTAATTTACCCTTATCAGATGGGAATGAAATGTTTTGAACGATACGTCAGTAGGCATTTGTTCTTTTAGCATAACATTAATAAATTAAACTGCCGATACGTACGCCCTCTGTTATCTTGATCTGGAAATTAACGTAGCGATTAATTTCTTCTCTGTGTTGTACGTTTGATTGCACATGTGTTTATATTAGTTTGTGTGACTATTTCCTTTTTTGGACTATTGTTTCAAGATAATAGTGGCATTTAAAATTGTCTCTGCCTACATAAAATGTGTTTCTTAAACTTTTAAGCCCGGTTTCCGGAAGGAACCTTAGTGCTAATCTGTCATTAAACCTATAGCTGTCCCTTTTTGACAGACAAAGTAAGAAAGAAAAGACGATGGAAAATTTTGAATTTGAATTTTTTTTTTAATAACGTTTGTCAGGTCAGCTAGTATCGTTACACATTCATACATTTCACACTCACACAGTACACGTGTACAATACTAAATGCTCCATCGTAGACCACATGGCAGCTTAAGGACGGTAGTCGCACGCTATCTGACTCTGCCACTATTTAGGTATAAAAAGGTATCGTACTAACATCTATTCGTCACAAAAACTCAAAACAAATCAACCAAAAAATTACGCGCCGGAAGCGAAAATCGAACCCGAACCCATGACCCTTAAGATAGAAACAGGCTAAAATTAAGTGGTACCAAATCCTCTAAAGTCACTCAATAAACTTGTTATGAAACTAAGCCAATCGATTGAACACCATTACCTTTTTCTTTTCGTAGCATGATAAGTTCACTGTTTCCTTTTCATATAGAGAAAATCCATCGGCACATGGCCTGTGTGCTGGAATCGAACCAGATAGCTGGTTGAATTGAACTCTACAACGCTTCACCCTGAGGTACAGTCAAAGTGGCCAAAGAATTTAACTAAAGTATTCCTAATTCTTCCATGGCATTCAAACCGCCAACAATTTTGCAAGCAAAATACACCCAAACATTATGATATCAGACTGGAGGGCGGGCGGGCGGGGCGTTCAGCAAACTTCTCGAAATTTCTAATAACCGCGCATGCACTCCGCTCACGCTCGCGTCTCCGAGAGACGTTATCCGAAAAATATACGATACACATAGCTCTTAGGAATTTTTAATAGTTTCACCCTACCTTACCCCTTCTTGAGACGCTCGGGTGTAGTGCGGGGACGCGGTGTCGATGAAATTATATAACACTTGTCGGTATTATTTACGGGTGTTATTGTTGATTGGATTTGTGTACGCACAAAAATTGTGGGTACTTTTAGTACGTATCTATATCTAATATAATAGTATCATTAAATTAAATAAAAAAATAAAAAGTTCTTTTAAAATTCAGTTACTATTTTTCATCAATGATGGTTCATGACGGTCGGTGTACAGATTGTTTGAAGGGTTGAATTGGATTACTCTCAAAATAATGTATAGTGTACTGAACCAATTATTAAGACCCGTTACAATACAGAGAAGCAAAATATATTCATGGACACATCATCAACAACATTAAATACAGTGTACCTATGTCAATGATAATAAAAAATGCACATTTCGACACATCACATACCTTTGTTTGATGGTACGTAGGTATATTAGAAAAACATATTTTCTTCACCTCTGTAACAATGTGTTTTTCTTAACAAGTAAATTGACATCTTCTTGCACCTATTAGAGTGTATCTGTCCAGGTTGAAAGGGAATAAAGTAATTATGTACTAATAACCAATGTACCTAAGTATATTAATTACATAATAACCATAAGCTTTTGTTGACTGCAACAATTACACTGCATCCTAAAAGTATTTTCTTACATTCATCGACAAAAAACAGTAAGACCAACACCCCAAATCCCATCCCTAGGCATGTTATCGCGGGCGTCAGGATTCGCTAATGTATTTGGAATCTGTCTCGAAGTACTTTATCTATTGGAAACGGCTCCCGGCCACTGTTGGCGTTAGAACTAGTTCTAACTATGGGTAATAAATCCAACGGGACTTTGGCTAACTCTGCATTGGATAAAGGGGTTGGTAGTTAGAAATTGGAAACAGTCGTATTGTTTGGAAGGCTTTGCTACAAAAGCACCGACTCTTCCGCCAGCTAAGGTTTTATTTAAATGCTATCTTCATAGAATTCAGAGTACAGTGAGACGTTTTATACAACGTCCAGGAAACGGCAGGTATATACAATATTATGTAGCTACGTACCGCAACGTACGCAGTTTGAAATAACACTAGATATTTAAACACTTTAGGATTAACACATTGGCGGGCAGTAAAAAAACACAATAGAATTTTTTATTGTTATGACGGCTAATAGGCGTTCACTGTCCGGGAAAGAGTTAAAAGGCGTGAAGTGTAATTTTTATTTTTATTTATTTATTCATATTTAAACACACTCTGATGAAATTGGGTGCACTGTACCATTATTTATAAACTGGTCAGCACTATGTAATACACTTGTTAGTAAAAATTCCCTGTTACGTAATAAAACGCCAATATAATTATTGGCGTTTTGTTTATTATTATTTATTTATTTATTTATATTTAAAACACACTCTGATGAAATTGGGTGCACTGTACCATCATTTATAAACTGTCTAGCTCTATGTAATACACTTGTTAGTAAAAATTCCCTGTTACGTAATAAAACGCCAATATCAATACATAGTATAAAACAAAGTCGCCTCCCGCTGTCTGTCTGTATGTATGCTTAGATCTTTTAAAATATGCAACGGATTTTGATGCGGTTTTCTTTAATAGTGATTTTATAGTACATGTACAATACATACAATATGTCTCGACGTCAGAAGCATAAGGTCATTTGTGTCATTTTGTTAATTTACGTTAGAGCGTTAGTATTCGTTAGTCTCGCTAAAACTCGAGAACGGCTGGACCGATTTGGGTAAAATTGCTCTTGAATTACACGTGGAAGTCCAGGGAAGGTGTAAAATGTTTCTTCCAGTATACGGGATACAAAGGCGACTTCCTATGTGTAAACAAATGTTTGCCGAAACAACTAGTCTTACTAATATTATAAATGGGAAAGTGAGTTTGTTTGTTTATTTTTTCCGCTTTGACGCCGTAACTACTGAACAGATTGCTTTGAAATTTTGCAGACGTATAGTTAGAAGTCCGGATAAAATAATAGGGTATATAGGCTTTTTATCCCGGAAAAAAATTATTTTCCCGAGGGAAAACAAAAATATTCCCTTATACCACAATATAACAGAATTCCACGCGGGCAAAGCCGCGGGCGGAAAGCTATTGATAAAGCTATTTAATAAAAGATAACAATACTTACATCGACTTAAATTTTTTCTCTTTCTAATTTTTAAAACTGAAACTCATGTGAATGTCATTAGATATTATGGTTCATAGTTTACTTAACAGCTATACCTTATTGATGTTTCAGTGATACAGGAAGTGTCATCAAAACTGATAGAGCACTTTCACAAGGAAAAGTCAAAGTGTAATAATGTAAGTGCAGTAATGAAATTTACTAACTTACACTAAGCACAGCATCATGCACATACTGTACCGTGTATAACTGTACTGTGTAGTCCCTAGTGAGATGAACAGAACCTTCGGAGACATAGTGCAGGTGGATTCTTAGGCCGTACTCCAGCGGTATTCGCAGTTTTTTCCGTTTACGTATGAATTTTGTCTAGTGCAAGTGTCAGCATGTCTGCCTCTATTCCGTAGGATCGTGGATTTGATTCCCACTGCTGACATAAAGTACTTGGATTATGAGCTTTCGGTAGTAGTAGAAAGTACTTATTGGATGTATCGGGGTGTATCACTTATGATGATGATGTAAGAAAAAAAATATATACAATGTGTAAAATGTTTATGTTTATTTATGTCATGTTAAATAAATATTTTTTAGAAAAATACACACATCGTCTACACCCATGTTGAGTAGCTAAAGCACTTGTCTTTTGAAATATTTGACTTATACTGCGTGCAAAAAAAGACACCGCGCAGTGGTCTTAGAAACGTTGCTGGGCTCGTCAATATGAACAACTTTTACTATGGCGACAATGCGGGGAAATAAAAAAAGTTGTTTATATTGACGAGCTCCGCAACTTTTCTAAGACCATTCCTCGCGGTCTTTTTTACACGAATCTGTCATATTTTTTACACGTATCTATCTAGGATCGATGTAAATCAAGCCTTATTGCAGAAACATAAGCTACCAAGTTAAGGTTTATGAAAAATAGATTATTATATCTCTCTTAGCATATCTCCCCTTCAGTATTACTGTACTCAGTGCATATCCAATGTACTATAAATTTATAATTTTATACATTCATATAAATTTCTTCACTTCGCCTCCTGCTATTTAAATTACCAGCTTATTCTCACCTAAAATAATATTATTATGACTTTATACATCCAATTTTTCTTTACGCGATCATAAAAATGGGCTTAAAAATATAAAAATTCTGAATGAAATTAAAATTTTAACTGCCCCGGTCCATTTTAGCACGCTTCCCCTGTATCGCGGAGTATACTCGTAGCTTCTCGTTGGAATCCAACGAAAATGCACATTAATATTAAATGGCTTGGAAATGCTACGTTGTGTGGGCGGTAGGGGGAGTGCCCCCTTGTTGGGGCAATAAAAAAGGCGTCGATGATACAGCGCAGCGCCATCTAGCGGCAAGTATTGAGCACCGTTTGTTGCGTATTGCTTTAAAGTTTAACTGGTCAGTGACAGAAAAAAGAACTACCAAATATTAACAAATCTGTAATAATTCTGTAAAACATGTTTCCCCTGAGATATATTTCGCCATATTTTACATGAATACAGTGTCAAATACTTGGTAGGTAAATAAATAAATAAATATTTTACAACAACACACACATTGCCTTCATTTTTCTTTTAAGTACATACTTATATAAACAAAACGCCGAGATACATCCAACAAGTACTCATCACCTAAGTACCTGTCAGCGGTGGGAATCGAACCCACGTCCTTACGGAGTAGCGGCAGACAGGCTGCACCACTTCACCAGCGGAGCCACCAGCTAGTGATATCTAATGATTTTAATTAAATGCATGAGTAGATACTTATGTCAAAGTTGTCACAATTAAGAAATATGGAAATAAACAAGGTATAATAAATACCTAGTCCTCTGATAGCCATTTTTGATGCAAAAAAAATAACATGAAAAGTTATAATACTAATTTCGCCCCGAAGAAAAATGATTCGATACTATTGATTGGTGTCAGGGACTAATAAAGACGAAGGTACATTGAACATATTATATCATATAATTAAATACTTACATAATATACATATTATGTAAATGGGATACAAATGATAAACCTACTGCCCCGTTCCCGAGCACAAATAGCCATCTATACCAGCGGGTATAGAACTCTAGCTCTATTTTTTTAGCCATAATTTCATACTTTTGAATTCTGTTAACGGCAAAATGGATAATTCCACAGTGTGGCTTAAGATATAGGCAAATCTTAAAACATAGGTAACTATCCTACCTACCTGAATGATGTATAGAACATACACAACAAATGCCATATTGCCATTTCAGCACTCAAATAAGTTATAATAGCTAACGCAAGCATCGAACCCGCGGTCTTTGTCCGAGAAAGAGATCCAAATGACTCGTCGCAGGTATCTGAATAATATCTATTTAACATTAAAAAAAATAACTGACACAATTAGTCCATCTTAAACAAACATCTCAGACTAAAAGTGACCTAGGAATGTTTCCAAAGGATCTGTCACCCCATTAGTGTTTGTGGACGTGAGTTTATGTTATGTATTGTATTGTACGAAACAATTCCCATCAAATAAGTACAATTAAAAATGTTAAAATGAGACCACCTAAGCTGTAAAACTCGTACCTACGCGTGCCTCTCTCAACAAAATTTAACTAGTCAACAGTCCATTTCCCTCCCTACTCTCTCACTACGTGTCTCTACATCACCCAACATACAATAGTTATAGAACTACCCTCCCCACCCCTATAACGTAACTCCGGCGGGGCTCGCTAGGTGGCGCTGAAACTACACTCAATTTACTCCTTACACTAATTAAAAGAGCGGGCAAGATCCGCCACGCCCACAGCGGAGAACAAACGGAGGGTAGGGTGGGAGAGCAGGGGGACCAATCAGAGAGCTTGATTATTTGTAATTAGAACGCTTAGCTCTTCCTCTCGCTCGATTGACCAATCGGGGCGCGTTTTCGTCGGCGTCGCGTCGCTTTCCCGATGGAGTGAAACCGCTTTTAATTAAGTTAGACAAGAGACGGTACCGAAATATTATTGGGTTTGTATAAATTACTGATTCGATCAGTGTTTTAATAAAAAAATATGTATTTTAGTACATGAAGTACATAGGTAATTAATATCAGGCCACACCAGTAGTGGTCGCGGGATCGATCCTAATATCTGGGACGTGTACCAATGGAATTTATGTCTGTACGCATTTACACAGCGCTCTTGCGTTAAAGGATGTGTCACGGTGTGGGAATCTTAGACATCAAAATATGTCTAGACTCTACTATAAGCTCACCAAATGACGTATAAAACACGTGCAAAATATTTGATAACGTTATGAATGGTGGCTATGCAATTATAATTCATGTACTTTGATAATTATTTTCGCGTATAGTATGCCTTTTTGTTGAGCTTGCACTAAGTATATTAGATGTTAAACTAGGTTATGATATGGTATGGTATGGTTATGTTATGCTATAAGTACATTCTGTTTTTTTGCATTTGGAATTTAGAGAGGGACTGGGTGAGTCGATGTCCCTCTTAAAGGACAAGTACATTGGCCATTCTGGCGGAAGTTGGCGTGAAAAGTACTTGAAAACGGTATGATAAGATCTATGTTAAAAAAGGGAGCAAGTATGGAACATGATAAAATGAGATCTGTAATCTCAACCTACCCTTCAATGAGACATATGTACATATGTACGTATGTTTGTATGTAATTTTGAGAGATATTTGAAAAGTTTCTTTGATCTTACGTAACGCATATTCAAATAATAAAGAAAGAAAAAAACGGAAAACGTAGGTACAAAACGAACAAAACTCGCAACAACAATAAATCCACCATTCATTACGAACTGGCACAATTTGCCAACCATAACTTATCCAAGTTTGCTATGACAAAAACTTCTTGGCCATTCAATTCAAACGGCACAATCAAGTATAAAAGTTCTTCCCACAATGAGAAATAACCGAGTTCGGGTCTGCCAGTTTGCATATAGAGATAAAAGTGGGGAATATTAATGTGAATCGCCGACTGGTCCCTATTACCCCCACCTCCCCTACAGCCTAGGTGGAGAGTGCCCGCCGTTGCTCCCCACCACCCCCGTTAGTGGACTAAGAAGATTGTTTTCGTAATTATTTTTATTCTTCTTTTTTTTAAGTGCTCGGTGCAAAATGGTGAACTGAGACTGATGTAGATAAAAAAAAAGTAGGTTGTTGATTTTAAAACGAGTGCTTTGAATTAACTGCCTATCACTTAGTAAATTACGATAGACTAGTTGTTTTTGCGACTTCTTTCGTGATGATATCTTCACTAGTACCGATACAAATCCGGAGAATTCGAAGTCAGAAACGGGCAGAAAGAGCTATTGCGTTGAGATTTCTTAAAGCTTAGAAGTTTTAGTAGAGTTATTGAGTACGTAGGTGCCTATACGTGCGTACCTAGTGTTTTATTAGGAAAAGTATAGGTTCGTGTACTTACTGGTATTGCCTAGAATTGCGTGGCTAGAACTTGGCCTGGTGCACTACCGGGGGCTCAGATGTAATAACTATTATTATGAACGCAAAAGTTTGAATGTTTGTTACGTAAAAACTGTAAAACTTCCACGGAACTGTTCACTGTAAAAAATGGTATTCGCTGTAGGAGAGCGTCAGGGGGGGGGGGAATTCTGAAGTATAAGCTATGTGAATGAAATCCGTTCTAAACTAACTGATCTGGCAAATATTGCAATACATTATTAACGAGTGTTCCTCTGCTACTATATGCATGTATTATTCATGTAATCCTTGTCCAAAAATCACTCTGTCTACTGAAGAAATATGCATGAAAATTCGTTACGTAGTTTTAAAGATTTAAGAGCACATAGGGACAGACAGCGGGAGGTGACTTTGTTTTATACTATGTATCGATGATGATAAGTCCAAACGTCCATAATTATCAGTGGCGAGCACACCATATAGGCAAAAAGACACTGCCTACCTTAGTATTTTGGTTACCGGACCTAGTAATAGAGTTATTGCTAGATCCTTTTTTGTTCTACTCACAACATAGGCTAACGAAGATCCTGTGTTTTGTGGGTGAGTAGGTACCTATATTTCGTAAAGACAAGTTACCTATACATAGGTGTCAATCCTTGGGGATTACTGCCTACCTTGTCGTAAAAGCCAATGCACAACACTGATAATTATTCATCGAATCTGTTGTGTTTATTATATTAGTAGGATTATAGTTAGAGTATACTAGCTCTCCCGGCAAACATTCGTTTTGCCTTAATAAGTTACCGACGTACCCCGTGTATTGGGAGAAATACTGATATATGCATAAAAAATATATAATAAGCGGTTATCAGGCCTACTGAATACGCATATACAATTTTATAAATAAAATTAAATTAAAAATAAAAATATCTGTAAAGTCGTTTCGGAGGAGTACGGTAAAGTCGTTTCACATTGTGGCATGGGAATTTTATATATTAGATAATATAAGACCGTAAATATGATAACAATAAAATGTATATTATATTGTTGTCTTGCATGGAATGTCACCAAACTTGTTCAAAATTGTAAAACTTCTATACATAGAGACAAAATTAGATAGGACAATAAATTAAAAATAAGATTTGCACACGTATAGTTAGAAGTTTAAATAATAGGGTACTTTTTATCCCGGAAAAAAATAATATTCCCGAGGGAAAACAAAAATATGCGGGCAAAGCCGCGGGCGGAAAGCTAGTGGTTTTGTAAATAAAAAAACAGCATCCTGGGTGTTATTGCAAGTAGAGTAAATAGTACCCGAATTATGTAGACAATTGTAGATAGAATTACGACAGTTAGGAAATATGAATACTAATATTTGTTTTCGTAAGCCTTATCTAATAAGCATACTAATAACTTGAAATACTAAGTTGACGCTTAAAAAACGCAAAATTATTTATTTATTTATTTTAATTGTTAGCTTCCCGCTCGCGGCTTCGCCCGCGTGGACATCGGTTATATTGCTGTATATAGGACTATTTTTGTTTTCCCTCGGGAATATCTTTTTTTTCCGGGATAAAAAGTACCCTATTATTTAAACCGAGCTTCTAACTATACGTCTGTAATATTTCAAAGCAATCGTTTCAGTAGTTACGGCGTGAAAGCGGAACAAACAAACAAAGAAACTCACTTTCCCATTTATAATATTAGTAAGATGTTCCGTATACCATGTATATGAAATTCACTGGTTTAATGAGAAATTAGATATGTAAGAGATAGAAGCCTTAAGAAGGTTAATATTACTTCAATCCCACTGACGACCACTGCTGCACACAGGCCTCCCTAAAAGTGCAATATTGCTTACCTGCATATTAATAAAATGCAATACGCGAATTTGCAAAATGGCCAAATCGCTCTTCCTATTTGAGTAACAAAAGACTCACGCACACACTCCAACCGATTATGCATATGTGAGTATGTAAATACAGCGTTAAACTTTAAGGATGTGTGATGCTGGGACCCCGAGTTTGGGGTACGCGATATGTGCTATTCAAATTTCACCTTTATGGGCCCGATTCTTAAGAACTGTCCTTACATGACAGGGCTCATCTTGAAACGGTCGTGAAAGGATTTTCCCGACCATAAATATATTCATTATCGACCATAGGTCACCGCGCATGCGTCAAGGGAAATCTTCTCTTAACCCTAACGAAGGCAATATTATGGGAAAAAAAGTCGCAAAGAAGTAATTGACTTACGACTTTTAAGTGGACTACGTCTTCGCTTTTTTTTTTCAATTTACTCGCTTAAGATCAAAGTATGGAGGCGTACCTTTTTCATATTCTGAAAGAAAGTTCTAGGTGTTTCTCGATTGGAGATTCTAAAGTAGGGGCGAAAGATTATTATTTTTTTTGGGTCATTAATAACGTTACTTTGCTAAATTTGATTTCCTAAAGGTACGTTTTAGTTTGAACCTTGAAATTATTTTGCGTAAAGATAAAAAAAGATTGTCTCCCAAAAAGTGAGAAAGGATAATTTATGTAAACTCTTTCTATCATTACATAGTATAAAACAAAGTCGCTTCTCACTGTCTGTCTCTATGTATGCTTATATCTTTAAAACTACGCAATGGATTTTAGTGCGGTTTCTTTTAATAGACAGAGTGATTCCAGAGTAAGGCTTAAAGCTGTTTAAATGCATAATATATCAGAGAAACAGTATCAGCATTGCACTCGTGCGAAGCCGGGGCCTGCTGCCCGGCTTGAGAGTAAATAACTGTTTTTTTTCTTCTTCGCCATTATTTTCAACTACATTTAATAGTAGGTAAATGTCTTAAGAAACCTACCCCTCTGAGAAACGGAAGTGACGTATGTATGTACGAACATACATACGTCTGTATGTAACATACATATGTATGTAAGAACATTGATTTTAAAAGACGTACATAATATATTCCATGGAAATACGCAGTACACAAAATCACAATAGGTAGGATTAATTACAATTAACAAAAAAGATAATTTGGTAGCAAAATTTAACGCAGTTTAATTCACGTAAAATATAGGAAAAAAAATCTAATTATGACTGACCATAGGTAAGTATTTCTTGAAAACATTCGCACTTTCAACTGAGCTCAACCAAAGAAGAATGTATAAACAACACAAGCTCAGGATGACAAAAAAATAAGTAAACCTTACTTTGACCACCAGTTATGAATCTCAAGAATATTCTGTCCCTGAACGATTGTACACCACGTGAATTACGTTCAAAAACGGACATGTCTACGTACACAAACTATAAAGAACTAAAGTGCTTTAGTCCTTGGAATAATGTTCGAAAACATGGTCCAGCTAAACTGGTTGGATGAGATTGTTGAAGGCTATAACTTCCTTACCTTATGTACCGTCGGCGGCAAGGGTTGAGGAGGAGGTGGGGTGTTCATTTGTTAACCAATTGGATAGGATAGTGTGGATACTCATTGTGGTAACCGGTAAAGAAAATTCGTTAGCGCCTTATGAAACTGATTAGCAAAATTTTGTATGTAATCTATGTTCACGTTTTACATATTGCTTATTGTTAAATTGAAGGCAACTATTACTGATTGATTCACGCTATTGAGAGTTCACATTGTATGCCAAGTCTTGTCACAAGAATTTCGCCAGTTTTGTTACGATCCCTGTACTGACTGTCACAGTACACCAGATATGTACTTGATACTAATCGCATAGATTTTCCAGATTTTTTTTGTGATGGTAAAAATTAAGAATGAATTAATATTCTTTTTGTTGCATACTGTATTAACATTATCTCGTGCTGATCTGGGATGTAAATAAAATGCATCAGCTGCCTTTCTTCCTGGCATGTCGTAGGATTCGACTATGAAATCTGCAGATTTAAGTTTATTCAGACTATGAATGCTAGGAACGTGTCACTGAAAGCCATTAATGATATCCTTAATATGCTGAACGTGATCGAAGGGTGATCCTAGGGCTCTATCCATCCATTATTGAGGATTAGAGACACTAGTGTACATTTCGAATGTAAAAATGTCATTAGTGAGATTGCAAAAAACGATCTTATGGTTCCAAGCGAATTTTTAACCACCAGCAAAAAAAAAAAACAACATCCATTCAAACCTCTCACCCAAAGGGAGGCTGTGTCCACAGGGTGGTCAGACGACTGTCGAGTGGCGCAAATTAATCTACATACATTGTACTAACGGACGCGTCGACTTCCACACTACCGTCCCACCTTGATCTCACAACCGTATAAATTTGCACTAAGAACAGTCCAACGGCAATCATCATTTCGTGAAACATGAAAGAGATTTAACTGTGTACAATGTTCGGCTACTTGGAAATTACAAAACCGTTTTAATTTGAACCCTTCTTATTAAGAATGCACAAGAGGTGTATGGTCATATTAAATAGAACTGTAGGGTTTGAGATGTCCATAGAAGCGACGACAGAATCTTCACCCCCCTTTCGTCTCCTTCAAGGGGGAGGAGTTTTAGCCGCAACTAGCGGTCTTTTATAATGGAGTCGATACAGCAGTGGGAGAAACGGGGTGTCTGGTCATACCTCATCTCAGATAGATGAGAGGTGTTATTGTCTGATGGCATTGTGGTGACTTGTGCCTCTCTATTTATATCCACTATTTTCCTGCTCGTTTGTAATGTGAAAATAGTTATGATACTTAATGGGGAATTTTCAGGGATTTTGTTTCTCTAAGTTGTGTTTGTGATCGGAAAGTGTGAAGCCATTTTAAGCAATTTGTAATAGTAGGTAGTAATTTTCAAAGCCGTAGGCAAATAAATCTTGAAGTTGTTTAACATTGCGCAGAGATGTAGATCTCATTTATTCTGCATACGGAAGTAGTGAAACTTTTTTATTTTTAGTACGGTTACGGTTGAATAATACAACAAATGATGAAAATGATCCAGCAAACTGTGACATCATGCTGAGCTGGAGGCTCATTTTCGTTGGACAAATTCAGCATGCATTTTGTGGTATCCTGTTACAATTATTTATGTAATTTTAGTTATTATTATTATTTTAT
>SJJU01011642.1:0-15380 GCA_012932125.1 Conopomorpha cramerella
ACTTGTGAACTGTATGCTACAGGAAGCGTACAAGTGCGACGGCATTCCGGACTGCAACGACGGCAGCGACGAGGCCGGCTGCCCCTCGCTGGCCCCGCACCAGTGCCAGGCCGACAAGCAGTTCCAGTGCCAGGCCTCCGGCATCTGCATACCCATGACGTGGTACTGCGACGGTGAGTCCCATGAACCAACAAAATAATTATTGTACCACCTGAATTTAGATGTAAAAGGCGACGTAAGAGATATCCCGGGGAGGGGTGAATAGGTACCTACTGAACAAGTGTGCTCCATCGTAGACCACAT
Organism: Conopomorpha cramerella; assembly: GCA_012932125.1. Classification (NCBI taxonomy): domain Eukaryota; kingdom Metazoa; phylum Arthropoda; class Insecta; order Lepidoptera; family Gracillariidae; genus Conopomorpha; species Conopomorpha cramerella. The sequence continues at coordinate 304 of SJJU01011642.1, forward strand.
CACTGCTTAACATCGGGCGGGATGGTGGTCAAACGCTTGTTCATAGAGATAATAAAAATAAAAGGGGGGGGGGGAAGGACGCAGAAGCTGAAATTTGAATGTTTATTTCCATGCCATATATAAATACAGTACATTGGTCTTAGATTAGGTAATTAAAATTCATACGATACCTGAACTAGGCAGTGCCTTTCCTTTATCTCAGGTAAGGGCTCTTATGTACATACTATCCTTAAATATACTATACAATATAAATAAGTATTGCATGAATAATTTACTGACATTTTTATAGGTATAATATTTATCTTCAATTATCAGACAAGAAGTGGCCTAGCAAGTATGTGTGTAAACTGCTGTCCACTCTGTTTAGGATTAAACGTTTTACGTTATTTATGTATGTGAGCAGAGGTTTATGTTGTGTGTATAGGCCATGGCATGGTGTGGGTCGGAGAGTTTGTAACGTCATAGTGTGTTTGACGAAGTGTGTGTATTAGGAACGTCGGACTGCGACGAGCTGTCGGACTGTGAGTGACGTAGTGTGTGTGTGTCAAGCAGGCTTTTGACGATCTGATGGACAGTGTGTGACAGAGTGAGTGTGTGTGTGTGTGTGTGTTGTGTGTGTGTATTGGGCACGTCAGCCTTCGACGAGAGTCAAGTTAAAAGACATCTTAATTTCATCGTTATAAGTGCTATAACATACAGATATACAATAGCTTTGTGTTAGCTTGACGATCGTCAACAAAAGTAAACGTCCCCGGTTCGCATTATTTTTTTTACTGGCTAGAAGAACTGGGAAGGAATTGGCATATTCTCAAATCGCCAAGGTTTACTGCTAAGTATACTTAACTAACATAAATATGACTTAATAATAATTTAACAAATGCTTGATGGATACATCCCTCACTGGTGAACAGCTCAAGGGCACTAAATGATATTAACATTAAAGGTGCCCCTGTGGGTTATAACTGGTAACTGAGGAACAGTGTGTGACGGAGTGTGTGTGCGAGTGTGTGTGCGAGTGTGTGTGTGTGTTTTAGGAACGTCGGACTGCGACGAGCTGTCGGACTGTGAGTGACGTAATGTGTGTTGCTGCTGACGGACAGTGTGTGACAGAGCGAGTGAGTGAGTGTGTGTGTGCGACGAACTAACAGTGTGTGCGCGTATGTCAGGCACGCCGGACTGCGACGACCTGTCGGACGAGCCGGCGGCGTGCGGCGCGGCGCAGTGCCCGGCGCAGCAGCACCGCTGCGACAACGGCCGCTGCATCTTCCGCGCGCACGTGTGCGACGGCCGCGACGACTGCGGGGACGGCAGCGACGAGGGCGAGGCGCAGGCCTGCAAGCCCATACCGCGCAGGTCACCGCAACCTCTTCTATCATCATCATCATCATCATCAGCCCATACTTGTCCACTGCTGGACATAGACCTCTCCAATTGCACGCCACTGTGATCTGTTTTCGGCTTCTCGCATCCAGCTTCTGCCAGGCATCTTGCGTATATCATCAGTCCACCTTGCCTGAGGGCGTCCTACACTCCGTTTGCCGAGACGCGGTCTCCATGAGAGAACTCGTTTTCCCCAACGGTCATCGGTTCTACGGCTAATATAACCTCTTCTATATTCACTCTAATCTCTATTGTTCCTAATACACTTTTATCTAAAAAAAGTTACAATAACTATCCGCTCATAGTATGTGTCCTTATACGCTACGCAACTTACAACTTTAATCAGAGGCAAACCCACCACCAACCAAGCCCTACCTGCCTCTCGGCGTACGGACCATTCTCTAAAAACGTGCGCTTCAACTTGCGCCTGCCTCTTTTCGCACACGTTTTCTTGAGTCCAAACAATTTATATCCATCTCTGTTTTGTTGCCAACTCTCCACCTTCTGGGGCTTTCAACGTTTTTTTATCAGGGAAAATCCCACCACCACCCAAGCCTTACCTGCCTCTCGGCGTACAAGCCATTCTCTGGAGACGTGCGCGTCTACTTTTCTGGGTCTTTCAACTTGTAAAATCAGAACGCATGTATAATGTAACTTTTTATTGAACAGGTGTCCATCCGGACAATGGCAGTGTCCGGGACTCACGGACCGCTGTGTCAACCTCACGCAGGTGTGCGACTCCAAGGTCGATTGTCCCAACGGAGCTGATGAAGGTAAACGATTAAATACCTTAAACTGCGTTTTAAGAATATTTAAAACACAATTACTTATATTCTACATTAAAAAGAAACAAAAATTTAAACCGAATGTTTTTTCATATTCTACCTATTTGTTGCTAAAGATTTTGTTCCTTACATTCCAGGACCAAGTTGTGACTTCGCCGAGTGCCAACACCAGGCTGGATTATGTACCAATGACTGCAAACAAACTCCCAATGGCCCGCTGTGCCTGTGTCCAATCGGAGAAGAGCTGGACTCCGACGGCTACACCTGCAAGGATCTGAACGAATGTGACCCTCCTGGCCTCTGCTCGCAGACCTGCACCAACACCAAAGGCTCATACTTCTGCTCCTGCGTCGACGGATACGTTCTAACTCCGGACAAACACACGTGTAAAGCCAACAACCACTCCAATGCCTTCCTGATCATCTCTAACAGACATTCCATTTTAGTCGCCGATCTCAATGAACAAGGATTGGAGAGAGTACCGATAAATGTAGAAAACGTGGTCGCCACAGCGTCCAACATGCACACGGGAACTATATTCTGGTCGGACATGAAATTGAAGAAAATTTCTCGGTTAGACAGAAGCAGTGAACCTCAAGTGATCATTTCCACCGGATTAGATCTTGTCGAAGGTTTGGCTTACGACTGGGTCGGCGGCAACATCTACTGGCTGGACAGTAAACTCAATGCGATAGAAGTAGCAAAGGAGGACGGTACTTTCAGGACCACTTTACTGAGCGGTAACATCACTCAGCCGAGAGGAATGTGCCTCGACCCGGCACCGAATGCAAGATGGCTGTTCTGGACCGACTGGGGAGAGAACCCGAGGATCGAGCGAGTCGGCATGGACGGTACCGAACGATCCGCCATTATCACGAACAAAATCTACTGGCCCAACGGTCTCACTCTCGACACTGCCACACAAAGGGTCTACTTTGCCGATTCCAAATTGGATTTCATCGATTTCTGCTACTACAACGGAACCGGGCGCCAACAGGTACTGGCCGGAAGCCACTATCTGCTACATCCGCACTCGTTGACCCTGTTCGAGGACACACTGTACTGGACGGACCGTCAGCTGAACCGCGTGTTGTCCGTGCACAAGTACTACGGCACCAACCAGAGCGTGGTGTCGCACCTCATCAGCCAGCCGCTGTCCATCCACGTGCACCACCCGTCGCTGCAGCCGGCTCTGCCCGCCCCCTGCGCCGCGGCGCCGTGCCGGCAGCTGTGTCTGCTGTCCCCGCGCGCGCAGCCCGGGTACACCTGCGCTTGTCAACCGGGATATAAATTGCTGCCCGACGGGAAATGTATCGAAGGTAAATTAGAGTCTTAGAATTTGAAATACTGGAGATTGTGACTTCTTATCCTCGTCGAGTTTTAACTGAATATACTGTTCTTGAACATAAACTTCTACGCAGGGTCAAAGTCCTATGGTCCGATTATGATATGAACGTTTCGTAACATTTTCAGAGGAGTCTCCATACCTGATGGTGCTGAAGGGATCGCAGGTGGTGGACCTGTCTCCGGATGGTTCTGGCAGGGCTGGGCTGCTCGCTCCGGTTGTCGGCATCAATAGTGAGTGTACATCTGATTAAATTCTGTGTCATAAAATCATTAATAATAAAAAAAACTTGTAATGTTAAACGGTTTTATGGAAATTTTTACTCGAACAAATCTAAAAAAAAAACCGTTAAAAAAAGTACTTTAGGTTAATAAATTGTCTGGTTGCATACTTTATACCTACTACGTTTTCACTTGTATTAAAATCCAAATTACGTTCCACAGACGGTGTACAAGTGGAATATGACCGCGCCGGACATACACTATACTGGCTGGCGGGGGCGACGGGGACTGCAGGGTCGGGGGCGGGCGGAGACGCGGCGCCAGACGACAACTGCACCGCCTACACCATGCCTTACGGCGGTGGGGAACGGACTGCGCTTTTCGGACCGGTATGTACAAAAAAAATACAAACACAAAAAAAATGTTTATTTCATTAACAAGGTAACAACATATTTATATAGGTTTGGGGGCCTGCTTGTAAGCAAAAAGCCTGTATTAGCAAATGTACATACTGGCTGTATGTACCCTGCGGACATGGAATGTTGCTTGATTTATTTCTAAAACATTAACAGAAAGCATCCGACATATCAATCAACTAAAGTTATTGTACATTTTTATTTCAGGACACTGGCATTGTAGGCGCGCCATCAGCCATAGCGTTCGATTGGCTCGGTCGTAACTTGTATATGGCCAACCGGCTCGCCGGCAACATCGAGGCCGTCAAGGTCGACGGCAAGAACCGCTACAGGACCATACTGCTGTCCAACGACGGAAACAGAACTAGCATCGCGAAACCCAGAGGACTGTGCTTGGATCCTACTGAAGGGTGAGTTGATATATCCTAAAATAATTTATGTGTTCACATTTTGTAACTCAAGTAAAACGTACACCATGTTTTTGAAACACCGATTCCATTAATCTAAGATAAGACTTAATTTCTTTTATTGTTGTCCGCAGGCGCATGTACTGGACGGACGAGGGCGGCGCGGGGGTCCCGCCCAAGGTGGGGCGCGCCAACATGGACGGCTCCGACCCCGTCGTGCTGGTGGACGGCATCGACCGGCCCGAGGCCATCGCCATAGACATCGACCGCCGCACCCTCTACTACAGCACGCAGTACCCGGCCAGCGTCAGCCGCGTCGACACCGACGGCAACAACCGCCAGACCGTGCTCGGGGAGACCAACGACATCTCCTACCCCAAGTCCATAGCCGTGCTCGACTCCAGGCTCTACGTGCTGGACGCGCGCTACGAGAAGATCATCAAGGCCGACCTGCCCAACGGTGACAATATTAAAGTCATACTGGACAACGAGCCCGAGCTCAAGTCCCTCACCATATTCCAGAAGCGCAAGATGCTGCATCACCCGTGCGGCTCCAACAACGGCGGCTGCGAACAGATCTGTATCCCGTCGTCTGGAGGCTCCAGGGTCTGCGCCTGCTCCACGGGTTACAGAAAGGAAAACGAACTCGACTGCGTCCCATACAAAACGTTCGCAGTCGTGTCTCAGTTGGATATCATTCGTGGTTACTCTCTAGATTCTTCGGCGGAAGCGATGCTGCCGATATCGGGCCCGGGACACCACGTGCTGCACGTCGACGTCCATTACCAAGCCAACTACATTTACTGGGTGGAGTTCAATAGAGGGTCGTGGAACGGAATATTCCGAATCCGACCAAACGGCACCGAGTTACAGCACGTTGTCAAGGACGGCATTGGCAGTAATGGCATCAGAGGCCTCGCAATCGATTGGGTGGCCGGGAATATGTACTTCACTAATGTGTTCCCGCACGAAAACTACGTTGAGATGTGCTGGTTGGACGGATCGAACCGTAAAGTTTTGGTGAAAACAACTATGGACGCTCCGAGAGAATTGGCTGTGAATCCAATTAAGCGACTGCTTTACTGGATCGATTACGGACAGTACCCAAGAATCGGCAAAGCCTATCTCGACGGCTCCAACTGGCAGACAGTCGTCAGCTCCGGAATATCAAACCCCAGAGACCTCACCATCGACATGCTCACTCACGACGTATACTGGGTCGATTCCAAACTCGATCAAATACAGAAGATTTCCTACAGTGGCGGTAATAGACAACTAGTGAGATCAAACCTGCCAAACCCCATGGGTATCGCCGTCCACACGTCGAGCGTATACTGGGTCGACAGGAATTTGCAAACCGTGTACCGAGCTTCTAAACTACCAGGAAATACGTCACTACCCGAAAAAGTAAGAACAAATCTCGCGAAATTGAGGGATATCGTAATATTCGACATCAACAACCAGCCCACGGACGAGACGAACCCGTGCCGCAAGCTCGGCAACGGCGGCTGCGAGCAACTCTGCTTCAGCTTCCCGGCCGACGCCAACCGCGGGTACACGCACCGCTGCGACTGTGCGGCCGGGGCGCCCTCCGCCGCCGACCCCAAGAAGTGCGACTCCGTCAGCGAGTACCTCGTCTTCACCACGCGCACCGAGATCCGCGCCATCAACCTCGACCCCAAGTCCACCGGAGTGCCCTTCAAACCGGTGGGAAATCTGACCAACGTTGTCGGCGTCGAGTTCGACTACTCCGATAACAAATTGTTCTTTACTCAAATCCGTCCGTGGGCCAGGATCGGATGGATGGACGCCGATAACCCCAACCCTGCCGGAATACATAACATCATCAGCAAGGGTATCAATCCTGAAGGCATTTCCTACGATTGGACGCAAAGAAAAGTGTACTGGACCGACAGCTCCAATAACTCCATCTACGCGATGAACTTGGACGGCTCAGAATTAGTGATGATCGCCCGAGTGGAGCGACCTCGCGCCATAGTCGTGGATCCTTGCAACGGAACCTTGTACTACACCGACTGGGGCCGATTCGGAACCTCTGGAAAAATCTACCGAACGACCATGGCCGGATCTCTTAAGAAAGCTATCATCGACAGAGATCTGTCGCAGCCGAGCGGCTTAACGATCGATTTCGACGACAACATGCTGTATTGGACAGATGCGGTCCGAGAGAAGATAGAGAGGTCTCGACCGGACGGCTCGGAGAGAGAAGTACTCATATCTGCGACAATATATCCATTCGCTATAACAGTATTCGGAGAATATATTTACTGGACAGATTTGCAGCTGCGGGGAGTGTACCGCGCAGGAAAGCACACGGGCGCAGGACTTGTCGAGATGGTCAAGAGATTGGAGGATTCCCCGAGAGACATACACGTATACAGCACGAGTCGGCAAAAATGTCAAGTGAATCCGTGTCGACTGAACAACGGCGGATGCGCGCAGTCCTGCCATCCGGCGCCCAACAACACGGCCGAGTGCAAGTGCGACGACAACTCCAAGCTGGTCAACGAAGGACGAATGTGCGTGCCCAAGAACGTCACTTGCGACAGCAGCAAATTCTCCTGCGCTAACGGTAAATGTATCAGTCGGATGTGGGCTTGCGACGGAGACGACGACTGCGGAGACAATTCCGACGAAGAGAGGAACTACTGCGCGTACCACTCCTGCTCGCCCGGAGAGTTCCGCTGCAATAATGGACGCTGCATCTTCAACTCGTGGAAGTGCGATCACGAGAACGACTGCAAAGACGGCTCCGACGAGGAGGGCTGCGTATATCCGCCCTGCGCCGAAGGAGAGTTTACCTGCCTCAACCAGCGATGCATCCCGCAGGCGCAAGTGTGCAACGGAGTCAACGACTGCAAAGACAACGCCACCAGCGACGAGACCCACGAGCGCTGCCCCGGAAACACTACCTGCCCCGCGAACCACCTCAAGTGCGAGAAGACCAACATCTGCGTGGAGCCGTACTGGCTGTGCGACGGAGACAACGACTGCGGCGACAACTCGGACGAGGACGCGCTGCACTGCTCGCAGCGGACCTGCCCGCAGAACTCGTTCCGCTGCCCCAACCACCGCTGCGTGCCCGCCACCTGGTACTGCGACGGCGACGACGACTGCGGCGACGGCGCCGACGAGCCGCCCGAGTACTGCCGCTCCGAGGGCCGCACCTGCTTCGGGGACCTGTTCACCTGCGACAACGGCAACTGCATCCCGCGCATCTACATCTGCGACGGCGACAACGACTGCCTGGACGACAGCGACGAGGACGCGCGCCACGCCTGCGCGGAGCGGCGCTGCGACCCCGACACCGAGTACACGTGCGCCGCCAACCGCGCCTGGGGCCGCGCGCAGTGCGTGCCCCGCAAGTGGCTGTGCGACGGAGACCCCGACTGCGTGGACGGGGCCGACGAGAACGTCACGCTGCACCACTGCGCCGCGCCCGCGCCCTGCGCCGACGACCAGTTCACCTGCGACAACGGCCGCTGCGTCAACCGCGGCTGGGTCTGCGACCACGACAACGACTGCGGCGACGGCTCCGACGAGGGCAAGCACTGCAACAAGCAGTACAAGGAGTGCTCCGCCTCCGAGTTCACCTGCCAGAACTTCAAGTGCATCAGGAACCACTTCCGGTGCGACGGCGAGGACGACTGCGGCGACAGGTCGGACGAGGTCGACTGCAAGAAGGACAACAAGACCTGTCCCGACGGCCAGTTCAAGTGCAACAACGACCAGTGCATCGACTCGAGACTCGTTTGCAACAAGGTGCCGGATTGTACCGACGAGTCGGACGAGCCGGCGCACTGCAACGTGGACGAATGCGCCAAGACGGAAGTGTCCAGATGTGGACACAAGTGTGTGAACACGCCCACCGGCTATTACTGCGACTGCAACGTCGGCTACAAACTGATGCCGGACGGCAAGGCCTGCATGGATCGCGACGAGTGCCTCGAGTCGCCGGCCGCGTGCTCGCAGAAGTGCGCCAACAGCCCCGGCTCCTACTACTGCAAGTGCGACGAGAAGTATTACGACCGGTCGGCGGACGAGAAGTCCTGCAAGCGCAAAGACAACGTAGCCCCGTGGCTCATTTTCACGAACAAGTACTATGTACGGAACATGTCCACGGACGCCACTCAGTACAATCTAGTCCACCAGGACTTACTCAACGTAGTGGCCATCGACTTCGATATGCAAGACCACAAGATGTACTTCGCTGACGTCTCGGCGAAGACCATATATCGCTCAGACTACAACGACCCGAACTCTCCCAAGGAGCCGGTCATACGCCACGACTCACACGGATTGGAAGGCATCGCTGTCGACTGGGTCGGACGTAAGCTGTACTGGTTAGACAGACATTCAAAGAACTTGGACGTATCCGAATTAGACGGGTTCAAACGAAAGACGCTGCGGACAGGAATATCTGATCCCAGAGCTGTTGTTGTACATCCGGGAACTGGCTACCTTTACTTCACGTCGTGGCACTTACAAGCCTACATCGGTAAACTGGGTATGGACGGTTCAAACTTCACAACTATTTTGAATTGGGAACAAGACATCGCTTGGCCGAATGCACTAACCATCGACTACTTCACTGACAGAATCTACTGGGCCGACGCGCATTTAGACTACATAGCGTCGGCTGATTTGGAGGGACGGCGTCGTCACATAGTCCTCTCTGGTTCTAAAGTACCCCACGTATTTGCTTTAACTTTGTTCGACGATGAAATTTATTGGACCGATTGGAATTTGAAAGCTATCAGCCGAGCTCACAAACACTCTGGCGAAGATTTGACCGTATTGCGAAACACAACTCATCGACCCTACGATATTCACGTGGTACATCCGCTCAGACAACTGCCTTACAAGAACCCGTGCGGCACGAACAACGGAGGCTGCAGTCATCTGTGTCTGATAGCGCCTGGAACTGCCTCAGACCCGGAACCGCGAGCAGTTTGCGGCTGCCCGAACCAGTTCTACCTTGCGAGGGACGAGGTCACCTGCATCGCAAACTGCACCGCCGGACAACATCGCTGCGGAGGTCGGGACGAGAAATGCATTCCTTGGTTCTGGAAATGCGACGGGGAGAAGGATTGTGCCGACGGCAGCGACGAACCCAACACGTGCCCGCCGCGACATTGCCGAGCGGGCTCCTTCCAGTGCGAGAACACGAACTGCACGCCCGCGGCTACCGTGTGCGACGGGGCCGACGACTGCGGCGATGGCTCGGACGAGGCGCAGTGCTCCCACGAATGCCCTCAGTTAGAATTCAAGTGCAAATCCAGCGGCCGCTGTATCCTCGAGTCGTGGAAGTGCGACGGCGACACCGACTGTAAAGATGGAAGTGACGAAGATCCCGAAATGTGCAACGCGAAACCTTGTAAACCAGATACCGAATTCGCTTGCAAGAATGGCAAATGTATTCCCAAACTATGGATGTGTGACTTTGACGATGACTGCGGCGATGACTCCGACGAACCCGCCTACATGTGCCGGCAGCGCAACTGCACGACTGGCTGGAGGCGCTGTCCGGGCCGGGCCAACTACCGCTGCATCCCGCAGTGGCTGTTCTGCGACGGGAAGGATGACTGTCGCGACGGATCCGATGAAAAACCAGAAAACTGCCCGGCGTGTACCGAGACCGACTTCACGTGCGAGAACAAGCGCTGTGTGCCCAAGCAGTGGCTGTGCGACTTCACTGACGACTGCGGTGACGGAAGTGACGAGGCCGAGTCTGTGTGCAGACACCAATACAGAGCGTGTTCCGAATCCGAGTTCAAGTGTGCGAACGGTAAATGTATTTCATCGAGATGGCGCTGCGATCACGAGGACGACTGCGGAGACAACTCGGACGAGATGCAGTGTGGTGGCTTCCAGTGCAAGAACGGTACCTTCCAATGTAACTCCGGCCATTGCATAGCGGCACAACTGCGATGCGACGGCGATAGGGATTGCAGAGATCTGTCCGACGAGATCGGGTGTCCTCCGCGGTTCCCAGGCGGGCGCTACTGCCCGGAGAGCCGGTTCCAGTGCGCTAACAACCTGTGCGTGTCGCAAGCAGACCTATGCGACGGCTCCGACGACTGTGGCGACGGATCTGATGAGGCCAAAGCACTCTGCACCGACTTCAATTGCGACACTCTTCGCCGGTTCCAGTGTGACAACCATCGCTGTGTGCCCAGGTCAGCATTAACATAAGTATAATAGTTTAGATCCTAGGTTTTGTCCCGGTGGGAGTAGTGGTGCATTTATCATGTGATTACTCTTGCCAAAGACTAGCTTTCAATCTACTTGATTAGTTAGTGGTCTAGAACCAAAGTATTACTTGAAACCCTCACTGGAAACAACACGGAACAACAACACACGAGTCGACTCACAAGAGACAAGACTCATCTCAACCCCGTACTTGACTAATAAAGCGAACGTTTCAGGTACCAAGTATGCGACGGCACGGACAACTGCGGCGACGGCTCGGACGAGAACAACATGACGCTGTGCGCGTCGCGCGCGCGGCCCTGCGACCCCTACGCGCAGTACCAGTGCGCCAACAAGCGCTGCGTCGAGCGCACGCAGCTCTGCGACCTCAGCGACGACTGCGGGGACGCCTCCGACGAGCTCGGCTGCCACCACACGCATACTTGCGGCGAGGGAGACAAGGGTACGGTTGTTTGTTTCTCTAATGTTCTGATCGTAGAAATCGGGAAAATCAGGTTCCGGTTAATGTATTACACTAACTAGAGGAGCGGGGAAGAAACTAGCCTTCGTTCAAAATTACTTCGTCTGATACCTATCAGCAGTTCGTTTACAATGTTTTATTAATATTTGCAGGTGGTTGCGAGCACTTCTGCACGAACCTGACACAGCAGGGCGGCTACATCTGTTCGTGCTACCAGGGCTGGATCACGTCCCCGGCCGACCACAAGAAGTGCGTGGACGTGGACGAGTGCGCTACCGGCACGCACCACTGCAGCCACCTCTGTTCCAACATCAACGGCTCTTACAGTTGCAGCTGCAGGGACGGATTCAGGTACTTGAAACTACTCTTCCAGACTATGGTCTATGGTTTGTCGGGTCGGACGCCGCGCGCACGCCGTCGCGGCCCTCAGTCGGGACTGCGTGCGCGCGACGATCGGAAACCCAAAGTTTCGCCCGTATGCCCTTCAAGCAGGCAGGGCATGGGATGGAGGAGGGTTTTCCAGACTTGGTGAATTACTTTGTTGAGTGCATAATTAATAAGAAATGAATAAAACATGTCTTCTTTTTTGTACCACGTACAGACTGGCTGACAATCTATCTGGAGTTTGCAAAGCCATAGCCGACGACGTTATCCTGATGTTCGCTAACGGCCCGGAGATACGAGCGTATATACAAGAAAAGAACGAGGAGATCGACATCATAGCGAGCGAGAAACGCATTGAAGCTATCGACTATGACCCCACGAAAGAGATGATCTTCTGGGTGGACAGCTACGATAAAACCATCAAGCGTTCTTACATGGTGAACGCGCTCAACGGACAGGTGAAGACGGGACATGCACAAGATCTCAACATGAAAGGAAACTCCAAACCCACGGCCATCGCCGTCGACTATGTTGGAGACAACATCTACTGGACCGAGACTGACAGAACTGGCTCCAAACCGAGAGGAAGAGTAATGGTGGCTAGAACTGATGGAAGGTACCGCAGGGCTCTCGTATACGCCGGCATCGAAAGCCCGACATCTTTAGTCCTAGATCCACAGATGGGTAGAATGTTCTGGGCGGATGCCGGTTCGGCACCAAAGATAGAAATCGCCTGGATGGACGGTTCCAAACGTCGACCACTTATTACGGAGTCGATTCGACACCCCACCGGCTTGGCGATCGATCAGGCGATGGACCACTCCATCTACTGGGCCGACACGAAGCTCAACACGATAGAGATGATGCGACAGGACGGCTCAAACAGGAAGGTGATCATCAAGGGCGACTTCTTGAAGCACCCCATATCTCTGGACGTGTTCGAATCGTCGCTGTTCTGGGTGACGAAGGACACGGGCGAACTCATCAAGCAGGACAAGTTCGGAAGGGGAGTGCCATTCGTAGTATCCAGGGATTTAGTCAACCCGTCGGCTGTGAAAGGTAAAAGAAACTCTTTTTATGCTACTTTTTGACATTAATTGTGATGATTTATCTGATTACTAAGTGGGCACCGACCGTTTGTTTGTCAGTGTACCACCCGCTGCGCTACAACACGACGTCGGACCCGCGCTGCCTGCGGCTGGCGTGCTCGCACCTGTGCCTGTCCGTGCCCGGCTCCCGGCGCTGCGCCTGCCCCGACCTCAGCGCGCCCGGCAAGCGCCCGCGCGACCCCGCCTGCGACGCCGGTACCTACCTCACTGCCTGCCTCACTACCTATCACTCCCAGCTGCTTCTACAATGCGCACGTTTCTTGACTCTTGTTACAAATCGTCATCCACTTCTGAGAAGACATCACTACCTAAGATTCTTCAGTTCCATATTTACTTACTTACTACTACTTAGGTCCTAGCATACCCGGGGGGTACAAAGGACCTTGCAGATATCTCTCCATGTTCCTCTATCCAGCGCTGCCGTCTTTGCGGCACTCCAGTCAATGCCCGTCGCCCTGAGCTCGAAGTCCACGGAGTTCCATATTTAGAATGTAAAAACCCCCTCCCATCATTAGTAGTTAATCGTTACCTACCTTAGGTAGACACTGATACATGAGTACCACATTATGGTTTTGGAATAATTCCCGTAAATAAACAAAATTCTATCCCAGTGTAAAGTACGTCTACATGTTAATCTGAGCCGTGAATGTCCCTCTCCCCCTCAGCGGTGGAGCAGCCGCGCGCGGAGCCGGTGGCGTGTCCGTGCGAGAACGGCGGCACGTGCTCGGTGGCGGAGGGCGGCGTGACGTGCACGTGCCGGCCGCCGCTGCTGCCCCCGTACTGCGCGGGGCAGGCGGCGAGTCGCGGCGGCGCGCCGGGCGGGCCCGCCGCCGCCGTGCTCGTGCCGCTGCTGCTGGTCGCGCTCGTGGTAGCGGGCGCCGCCGCCGCCTGGTTCGTCATTCGGAAGAGACCCTTGTGAGTTACGCTTTGAATTTTACGTAGAATCTTTTAACATTGAACATTTAATGCTTGAAATTTAATTGTACGTTGTTGTTCTGCTAGCGCAAGACTGAGACGCTGTGGGTGTGTCTCCGCCAATACCTGACATAATATACCGAAAATATAGCATTGCAATTTGTTAGGCTTAACGGAGTCATAATAGCTCTATGTGTAATGTACCAGGTTTTGTGGCTGGATCTGGAAGACGCACTGTAATACGTGTGTTTTATTCACCCACCAGCGACCTTAATAAGTATTGATGCTTGTGGGGATTGTGCATTATGTTTGACATGCATTTTCATGCTGTCAAACTTGGTAAAGACTCGGAAAATGTAAATAAAAACAATCTTTAAACACCCAATTAACACAGCGAAATCAAGTTTGTGATGATTTTTTTGTTTAACTATTTGTGATCTCTCTTTGTAATCAAAGATTTCGGAACCATTCAGCCGAATTCGACAGCTGTCGTTGTGTAGCCAATCACGTTTGACGTTTGCCAATGTGGCACATTAACTGAACATTTATTACCATTCCAACAGCGGCAAAGGCCTGGGCGTGGGCTCCCTGGCGTCGTCGAGCTCTGTGTCGTTCCGCGCCGGCTCCAACGTGGAGTTCGGCGGCGCGGCGGCGGCGGCGGCGGCGTCGGCCGAGCCCGCCTACACGCTCGAGGAGACCCGCAAGGGGCGCGACTTCACCAACCCCATGTACGACGCAGTCGCCCGGCCCGATGCACCGCAACGTTAGTCTCTACCTACTTTATTTTACTTTAACCTTTTAACAGGAAGAAGGTTCCAAATTCAAATTAATTTATTTGTGAATCACATGTAGGTACATAGCATTGTTGTACTCACGACATAGGCTAACGAAGGTCCTGTGTTTTGTAGGTGAGTAGATACGTAGGTACCTATATTTCGTAAAGATAAGTTACCTAGTAGTTAGGTGTCAAACCTTGGGGATTACTGCCTGCCTTGTCGTAAAAGCCAGCTTGTCAATGTGTTCTGCTCTTAGAATACAAATGCATAGCATACAAATGTTCAGTGTTAGCTCTGTTAGTACTCTTACAAATGACACGTCAGGATTATATTGGATTACTTATCTACTAAATAGTCATTGTATCGATTTCCTTTAAATTAATTGATTTTAGACTATATTTCAAAGGACTAAGGTACAAAATTAAGTGGGATATATATTACCTCTGCCTGGTAAAGAGTTAACATTTTGAAACTCATTTTCCTATATGGCAGAGATCACTACTGGTATCTGTGTCGATTATAAATCATAATTTTGTAGCTAAATACGACGTGACATTTCTTTAAATATTCATTGACGTTGTTGTCAAGAAGTTTCGATCAAACAGGCTTTGATTGATGATCGACATAGAACACCGTTAGCGTCAT